>JALGBA010002953.1:0-54581 GCA_023970755.1 Azemiops feae | reverse complement strand
CCTGTATTGTTCAAAGAAAAGAAAGATGGGTCTCTGAGATTATGTGTAGATTTTAAAAGACTGAACACTGTCAGCCTGGAGAACATGTACCCCCTCCCCTTAATGAAGGACATGTTAGCCCACCTGGGAAATGGGAAGGTTTTTACAAAGTTGGATTTAAGGGAAGCTTATTACCGAGTCCAGATTAAGGAAGGGGACAAATGGAAAACCGCCTTCAATTGCCCCCTGGGAAGCTTCCAATTTAAAGTGATGCCTTTTGGACTACAAGGAGCCCCTGCTGTATTTATGCAGTTAATCAACCAGGTGCTCCATGATCATCTGTATAAGGGGGTTTTGGTTTATCTTGATGACATTCTCATTTACACTGAGACTATGGAAGAGCACATTAAATTGGTCCGTGAAGTGCTGAGGAAACTGCTGAAGGCTAAACTGTATGCAAAGCTTTCAAAATGTGAGTTTCACCAGACACACCTTGACTATCTAGGGTACCAAATTTCAAATGAGGGGATAGAAATGGATCCTGCAAAAGTGAAAGCTGTATTGGAATGGCAACCCCCTCGCACCCGTAAACAACTTCAAAGCTTTCTGGGGTTTGCTAACAATTTATCCCCTCTTTCGCAAAGATAGCCATGCCAATAACCAACTTATTGAAAATGGGAAGAGGGGGGGAGAAACCCCAACCTTGTCAGCCATTGCCTTGGTCCCTAGAATGTCAAGCTCCATTCGAGAAACTAAAAAGACTCTTTGCAGCCGAACCTATTCTCAAGCACCCTGATCCTGAAAAGCAATTCATCATTCAAGCCGATGAAACTGACGTGGCTGTGGGTGCTGTTCTCTTACAAAAAAGTCACCAGGGGGAATTACAACCCTGCACTTACACTTCCCAGAAGCTAACCGACATGGAGAGGAGGTGGGCCATTTGGGAGAAGGAGGCTTTTGCGGTGCAATGGGCGTTACTAACGTGGTGTCATTTTTGGAAGGGGGGGAGATACCTTTTGAAGTATGGACTGATCATAAAAATTTGGAAGCTCTGAAAACCCCCTGCAAATTATCCCCGCAACAGGTCTGGTGGGCTCAATACTTCAACAGTTTTAACTTCACCTTAAAGTATTTCCCAGGGGGTAAGAATTTCTTGGCTAACGCCTTGTCTAGAATGCCCCAGATCAAAAGTCACCGGGAGGAAGTAATCAACTCCTGTGATGACCCAGGGCACAGCACAAAGCAATGGAGACAGCTGGCAATGTAAGCAGTTCTTTAATGGTTGCAAATTTCCTCCAAAAGCTCCCACATTTGCTGGCAAGCCTCCAACCCAAATCCACACACTCACCTTCCAGCCGACTCTGGCTGAAGGCAGTTTCAATACAGCCTGATTAGTATGTCCTCAAGGCCATAAAGATAACAAACAAAACAAAACATCAACTTAATGAGTCTGCTTGAATCTCAGCTTGTCTGCAGAGTTTGTAAAGAGAAAAGTCAAGATGCAGTCTGAGGTTGTAATTCAGGAAATCCACGTGGTCAGCCGGTCCGGTCGTCAAGGTGTCCAGGTTTTCCAAAGGCACAGAACAAGAGCAACAATACACACTTTCCCAAGATTCAACGTTTGTTCCCGACAAAGTCCCCACCCCACAGCGGCTCCTTATATCTCAGGTGTGCCTTGTGGGGTGGGGCGGGACGCTCTCCTCCCGAGTAAGTGAGCCTGCCTGCATTGTTCCCTCCTCCTCTCCACTCTCCTAGCTCTAGGATCAGGTGTGGGTGGGCCTTGCTCCTCGCCTGAACTCTGTCTCCCCAGTTCCAAACCTGAAGGGCCCTGGCCTGCCTCAGCCTGCTCCTCCCCACAGTCCTCCGAAGCCACAGAAACCTCTCCCTGGGCCTCGATAAGGTCCTGTTCCGGCTCCATTTCCTTCTCCAATTCAGGCTCAGATGGAGGCATGACAACTCCATTATTTCCCTGCCGCAATCTGCTTCTCAAATAACAACTAGATCACAAACACAAGGACCACCTGCCGGTCCTGACGATCACTTACTGAAGGAACTAAATCAGCAATTAGACACTGACACCTGGTTCAAAGACAACAAATCTATTTTAACCCTTAGGGGAAGACTAGCCTGGAAAGGTTCTAAGTCAGGGGTGTCAAACTGCCGGCCCATGGGCCAGATGCGTCATGCCGAAACCGCGCCCACCCCATTGCCGGCAATGGAAAAATAGTCGTGATATGTCGTGACACATCACGTGATGTTGCGAGTTTGACACCCCTGCTCTTAAGTTGTACCTCCCAGATTTCCTCAGACTCCAAGCCCATCAGCGGAGTCATGATGCAAAGCAGGCGGGTCATTTTGGGTTCCTGAAAATATTGCATTTAGTGCGGAGGCAATTCTGGTGGCCAGGGATGAAAAGAGACATTGAGAGTTATGTGAGGAGCTGTGCTACCTGCACTGCAATGAAAAGACATCCTGGGAAGCCCCCAGGATTGCTGCAACAAGTGACTGACCCTTCCCAGCCTTGGGAGGAAATAGCCATGGACTTTATAGTGGAGTTGCCTGAGAGCAAGGGAAACACCATAATATGGACTGTAATTGATCTATTTTCCAAACAAGCGCATTTCATCACTTGGTCAGGACTTCCCTCTGCCCAGAAGCTAACCAAGATGTTTTTGAAACACATATATCGGCTCCATGGAGCTCCAGAGTGGCTTATTTCTGACAGGGGGGTCCAGTTTACTGCAAAGTTCTGGAGGGAGTTCGTTAAGCTGATTGGGTCAACTCAGGGGCTTTCGTTGGCTTTTCATACTTCCCAGACTTTGGATCAATGGGTGATGTCTTTCCACGGGGGTTGGGTGAATGTGAAGAAAGCATTGACCAAGGCTACCAAGTGTCGTGGAAAAACCCAATGAAAAGGACAAGAGACAGCAACACAAAACAATAATTCTTACTTTTAAGATTCAGAGGTTTATTTTGCTAATAGTTTGGAACATAGCAAGCATAATAACATAATATCACTTACATTAACAACCCATTGCAATGAGGACCATATGGCATAGCAGATTCCAAAAGGACAGCTATAGGCCAATGGCCCCGAGCCAGACTTAAACTAACATTTTTATACCTTTCTTCTAATGACCACCCACAGATAGTCATCAATGATAGTTTCTAGCTCCTCCTTGAATTTAGCAGGCTCCTCCCAAATGCTAGGGAAGGAGGCTGCCATGTTACGAATGTCAGCTTGTGACCAGGGAACATGGACCTGAACAAGTTTAGGCACAGCAACACCATTAACATTTTCAGAAGAACCAGGGAGAGTTCGCAGGGGAAACTGGCTGGCAGGTTGGCTAGAAGCATGCGAAGGGGAGGAGGGAGAAATAGCCTTAGGAGGAAACAGAGAGGCAGCCCCTAAGGGAGTGGAAGAGAGAGGGGCAGCACTCCTGGTCCAAAAAGCAATACAATCGTGGTTAGTTAGATCAGAAAGAAGTGAAGCAACACCTGGAGAAAGGGGTACAATAGGGTTGAGAGGGGAAGTGGGGGTCTTATCGGGAGAATCAGAAAAGTGTGACAAAAGCGCAGCGCCATATTCTAGCCCTAGAGACTCATTAAGGCGTACCAATTCAGTGCGGAGAAGAGTAGAGGGGCTGATCAAGTGTTGATCAGCATTAAGCAAAGTTTGTCTGATTTCCTGGATTAATTGTTCCATTTGCAAGGAACCAGTTGAAGCAGAGGAGGGGGAGGGGGAAGTAGCACAAAGGGAAGAAGGTTGGGGGGCTGAAGGAGGAGGCGGGTCATAGGGAGAGGGAAGGGGTGGTTGAGAAAGGGAGAAAGGAAGGCTGGGGGGTGGAGAATGGGGAGGGGAAAGGGGCGGAGGAGAGTCAAGGGAAGGAGCTCAGGGTGGAGATGCAACAGGAAGCGGTGGGGGACATAGGGAGGCGGGCGGGAGGAAGAGGGGCGTGAAAAGTCAAGTAACAAATCCGGCTCGGGGTCTTGAGGGGTCAGGTGAAGTAGATTCCAATGGGCAAAGTTTAACAATAGGCATCTGAGAGCGTTTTGCAGCATCCACGGTGGAATCGTTATGAAGTACAGAAATAGCATTTTTAAGATCAGAGACAGACTTTTCCAACGTTTCCTTAGTATGCTTAAAGGATTGAAGATGATGTTCACAGCGCCATTTTTCCATTTCTGCATACCAAACAAAGAAGGCGGACCAATTGCCGGATTTTAAAGAGGCATCTGCCGCATCCAATTGGAACCGTAGGAAATTGAGTTTGTCCTGGTCAAAAATTCTGGACAAAGGAAACTGCCGCTTGGGGTCTTGTGCGGTGAGAGCATGCCATTCCGATAAAAATTTACAAAATCTGGGCCCTTTATGGGCATGGATATACCAAGCAGGTGTGCCTTTTTCAGGAGCGTCCATTTGTTTAGAAGAGGAAGCCCCCATTATGGTAGCAAAAAGGGCAAAGTTTGTCTAAACAGGAAAAAATAGCAATTATGAAAAGAAAGTATGACACGGATACAAAGCAAAAGCAAGCAGCTAAATGTATGTAGTCTGTATCCAGTTCATGCATTCAAGCCCATACATTCCCTCATTCCCTCTCTTCTTTTTTTTCCCCCCTGCAAACGCTTCGCCCATTTCTGGCCGTTTTCCTTGCAGAAGGACGGAACCGCAGAGCCGAGCTGCAACACTCGCTTCGGAACATGAGTCCCGTCTCAACCATGCACCAATCACACACCAATTGCGCCTTATTGGCCACACAATATACATTCAAAACTGGATCTCATAATAACTTCGTGTTTCTAAAATTTTCATTCGATTTCTTTCACTTTGTTTTTTATTTTATTTTATTTTATTTTTGCATCTCTGTTTGTTCTCCATCACTAGATGGCCCAGGGAACCAACCGTCACGGGTAATAAGAAGGCAATTGGACCCTGCCAACATAGACAGTCCTTATGTATGGAAAAGGTCCCAACCTTCTTGGGGAGATAAGGAAAAGGAAAAAGCATGCTGCCTTGGCAAGAGGGCCAACCCTTATTTACGGGAAAGGCGGCAAGCAAGAGAGAATGTACGCACCCTCCCAGCAAACAAGCTGACCCTTATTTATGGGAAAGAGGGCGACAAAAGGGGACCAAAAGTTGCCCAAAGAGAGCATGGTCATTAAACCAATTAAAAGACGCTATAGATAATCTGAGCACAAGCAAAAAGAGAAAGGATAAACAAAGCTAAACAATACAAGTAAAGGAAAATCATTATACCAAATAAAAAGGCATAAGGATAGGATAAAAGTTCAAGAAACAATAGGAGAGGAAAACTAACTCCTGATAACATAATCAACAAACTCGCAATAATGTCAAATAATAACATAGAGGGTTTGTTCAAAGGACAATACGAAAGGAAGAAATCAACCAATAAAACAGATCATAATATGTAATAACAAGCAATCAAAGCAAAAAAGTCAACAGCTTGGGCGACACGCAAAAAATCAAAGGGAGCATGTAAAGGGTGCAATATCTAGAAAACACACAACAAAAGACCAGATTCCATAGAAAAATGATAAAATATCAGAGCAAGAAACAAGAATTCCGACAAAGGCATCTTCTAGTTATGTTGAGGCATAGCCATCATCAGAAGCAAGCTCAAAATAGTTAAACAACACATCTTCAAAACTCTCATCACAGGAGCCATTAAAATAGGTGCAGTCAGCATGGTCAATGCGGCAATCAATACAATGATAGCAACAACAGCATTGACACCAACATTCACAATCACAAAACTTACACATTACTAAAAACCCTATGGAATAAAACTAAGTTCGGTCAATCCCTATGACACAGGGAAAAACTTATCAACCAAAAACAAAAGTAAGATCACCAAAGACCTAAAAATCATAACCATCAAACAATCCCCACATAAAAAATAATCAAAGTACAAATCTTAAATATCCTACCTTACCACACGTCGTTAATGAGGGGCAGAAGCCTGCAACAAAAGCGAGATGCAATAAGAATTCACACAAGAGGCGTGACCTCACAAGGGCGTGACCCTTCCACAATACAAGGAGCTGGCCAAGCCCCAGGACTTGCCAGACTCTCACCGGGTCCCAGCCATGGCCGCAAGCCCGACTGTTTTGCCAGTGAGGACGGCCCTTTACCACACACTTAGTCTGTCCTCAAAGTAAGTCCGGGCATGACCCTTCCCTTACTGCCAGATTAGGAGGACAGGCTTAACTAACTACCTGAATCACAACAACTTCCCTGTCTATCTAACCTAAGGTCCCAAGGAAAGGGGCCTTCGTTTTATCTCTGATCCAAAGTAGATTGTGAGTGCTCGGAGAGAGCGGACTGGTTACCTCTGGCCCAAAGCCAGGAAGCAGTCAGAAATCCCAGTTGGACAGCAGGTCTCTTCCAGCAACCGTCTCTTCCCGGCCAATGGACCAAAAACTGTCGTGGAAAAACCCAATGAAAAGGACAAGAGACAGCAACACAAAACAATAATTCTTACTTTTAAGATTCAGAGGTTTATTTTGCTAATAGTTTGGAACATAGCAAGCATAATAACATAACATCACTTACATTAACAACCCATTGCAATGAGGACCATATGGCATAGCAGATTCCAAAAGGACAGCTATAGGCCAATGGCCCCAAGCCAGACTTAAACTAACATTTTTATACCCGTTGCAGCGACAAGCAACCAGATGGTGGGACGGAGTGGGCAGGCTCTTAACTAGGGCTTATTTTGGGGGTAGGGCTTATATTAGGCACACACCCAAAATCAGGCTAGGGCTTATTTTCTGGGTGGGTCTTATTGTCGTGGAAACACGATATTACCAGAGTCAGGGTTTTGTGTTTTTTAGATTTTAACTTATGTTGTTTTTCATACCGTAGTATATGTTGATGCCTCTTTTTGTTTCATTTTTTAAATTTTATTACTTCATAGTTACTTAACTTGACATAGTTGAAATCATTTTTGGTGTTTTTATTTTGATTGTTATATTCAAGATTTTGATTTGTTTGTTATTACTCATAGTGCCTGGCCTGTATACTGCAACTTTTGAAAGCTGTCTTCCACAAGAAATCTATTACTTCTTTTCTAAATGGAAACTTCTGCACATTGGGTAAAATAAAAGTTTTGCACATTAAAAGATCAGAGTTTTCATGTTTCACATATTCACACACCCTGGCCAGGCATTTTTTTTCCAATAGTGGCAAATATCTGTAGCTTGGGTGTCAGATGAGGGTGAAGGTTCATTCTCCAAGCTTGTGGGTTGGTTTCTGAATGTTTCATTACCAGGCTAGGTAACATCTTCAGCGAAGTTTAGGGGATGTCTGTGTCAGTGTTCTGTTTGTCAGGGCTTCAGGTGTGGGTGTGTCAAGTGAGGGTCTTGTGATGCATCAGGTATGAGTCATAAGTGAGAGGCTTGTCTTGTAATGGAGAGGTTACATCAGGTCAGGGTCATTGGGAGGTGAACTGCTGGTGGGAGGGGGAGGGGGCTTGCATGGGTTGGTTGAGGGTCGGTGCTGTCTCTGGTTAGCTGTGCGGTTGATTTGGATTCTGAGGGGTTTGTAGGCTGGTTGTAGGTCGATGTGTCTGTTGATGGAATTGCTTGTGGAATGCCAGGCTTCGATGAACTCATGAGCATGGCGCGTGGTAGTGTGGCCAATGATTTTAGTGTTGCTTCAATCAAACTGGGGTTGTTTGGTGTCGGTGTGGGTAGAGATTAAGGATTTGGGATTGTGGCATTTGACTGCAAGCTGGTGTTCGTAGATCCTGGTTTTTAATTGATTGTTTTTAATTGTCCCACACAGAACTGGTTGCAATCGTTACAGTTGATTTTGTAGATTACATTTTTTTCTTTCATCCGTTCTGTATCTTGTCTTTGGTTCTGGATAATTCCTTGCAGAATGTGGCTGTGGGTTCTGACTGTCATTTCGACACCCCTTTTTTGTATGGTAGGGTTAGGTTTTGCATGGTGGTCGGCTGTGTGGTGTGTTGTGCTGTGTGCTACAAAGTTTTTTGGATAGCCATTATGGAGAAAGATGTCAAGCAGCCATTTCTCTTCTGCTTTTCTTAGTGTTGTGGTGCTGCAGTGTGTCTTGGCCCTTCTGAAGAGGGTCTGGACACAGCTTCTTTTGTGTGCGCAAGCCGACCGCCACACAAAAACTAACCCTACCGTACACAAAAGGGGTGTCGGAAATGACAGCCAGAATTCTCCAACCCCTAGTAATAGCAATAGCCCACAAACCCACAGCCACACTCCGCCAGGAATTATCCAAACCAAGGACAAGATACAATTCTATGTGGGACGTCAATTAAAAACCAGGATCCATGAACACTGGCTGGCAGTCAAACACCACGATCCCAAATCCTTAATCTCTACCCACACTGACACCAAACAACACCAGTTCAATTGGAGCAACACTAAAATCATCGGCCACACTACCACCCGCCATGCTCATGAGTTCATCGAAGCCTGGCACTCCACAAGCAATTCCATCAACAGACACATTGACCTACAACCAGCCTATGAACCCCTCAGAATCCAAATCAACCGCACAGCCAACCAGAGACAGCACCAACCCTCAACCAACCCACGCAAGCCTCCCCTCCCCCTCCCACCAGCAGTTCACCTCTCAATGACCCTGACCTTATGTAACCTCCCCATCACAAGACCCATCACAAGCCTCTCACTGATGATTCCTACCTGACCCATCACAAGACCCTCACTCGACACACCCACACCTGAAGCCCTTATAAACAGAACACTGACACTGACATCCCCTAAACTCGGCTGAAGATGTTACCTAGCCTGGTAACGAAATGTTCGGAAACCAACCCACAAGCTTGGAGAACGAACCTTCACCCTCATATTTTTTTTTACATAAAACCACACATTCCTCTCTCCCTCATCTCTCTCTGTCATCATCTCTCCATTCTATGGGATCTTTCCCATTTCATTTCTTTTCAACACATTCTAATGTCCTTCTAATTACTCCACAATAACCATTCCTTGCTTTACCTAAGAAAAGGATAACTAGCCCTGTTTACTGACAGTGTGTGCATGTGTGCGTGTGTCAGCACATGCATGTATTCACACCAGCTATTTAATATCAGCATACTAAAACAATTTTTCTGCATTCAGACTTCCTGTATAAACAATTCTACATACATATACTTCACCCAATGCTTTCTCCAGGCAAAACAATTATCATTATTTTCAGGGAGCCTTTAAAAAGCCAATGAGTTCCATTTTCCTATTTTTTTTTCATCAATAAAGGTTTTTCCCCCTTAGGTCTCAAAAACTACTCAATACTCTCTCTTTCACAGACACACACATTTAAAGTTGTTTTCAGACCTGTATAGGCTTGTCTCTTTAAATTTGCATTTGTAATTAATTTGCTGACCAAACATGTCAATTCTTACTCTTCTTCTCCTTGCCAGCTTCTATAAAATTACAGGGATATCAAGAGTACTAGAAACTCCCCCATCTTTTCCTTTGTGCCTTTCTTTTCAAGTTCCCCATTTTTAATCAGGCTGACATTTTCTGCCTGCTAAATATCTTCAGGGGAAAACAATAAATAGCTTTTCCTTACTTTTGCCTTTTACAAGACTTTATCACACTTTCATTTTCATATCAAAAGAAGCCCATGGCTTTACTTCACCTACTGGGGGGGGGGGACAAAAAAAGTTTTAGGAGGCTTCTTAGCAGAAAGGCAGAATTGAAACTCACCAAAATCATTCATCTGTCCTGTGGATGAATGGCTTCCGTTCCCTCTCAGATCCCTATCAGGCAATGATCTTTCTTTTTTAGCATAATTGAGGCAATGCCTCCAGTCGAAGGCAAGAAAAAATGGCTTCTGAAGAAAAAAAAATCAGGGTGCATCTAAGCCAATTCTCTACCTTCACCAGGAAAACACTGCTCCGAGACTAAAATTCTCCTGGCTATTTGCCAATTTATGAGAGCCAAAATATGGCTTCTAGGGTCGTGCCTCGGCATGCATACTTTCCAATGAAACAGACTGAGACAGGAAGATCATTTTATTATGATTTATTCAGAACATTCTGACTAAAAAGGATTCCTCTCATTCAAAGAGGGAACACAGATCCTCAGCTTTCAGTCCCTCTTATAGTTAACACATCAAAGAAAATACAAGAGAAAAGTTGATTGGACAGGACAAAAGTAACCCCTCCTTTGCATAGTAAATCAGCTACATGGAATTAAACAGCAGTTAAACATATTACACGTGACAACACATATATCCATTTAAATGAGGTCTGACAAAAGCAGGGGCGTTAAATTTAAGACGTTAAATGAGGAAAAAAGTCATAAGATTGTTTGTTTGGAGTTCACGGAGAGACAAACCAGATACCGATTAGCGCTAACAAACTTTCTCTTATCAGACGACAAACTCCAGACATCCCATCCTATCCTGACCTGGGGAACAAAAACAATTTTTTTACCTTGAAGTTTAGGAATGTTAGAAGTTATCAATCAAACCATTAACATCATTTAAAAAGAGAGAAAAATAAGTCAAATTAAAATACAAAATAACTATGTTAGCAAGTACAATACTACAAAGTCCATGTTGTTGGTACTTCAAAGTCCATCCTGTATGGCCCTCACCTGGCTCCATGAAAATCGAAACATGCAAAGCAAAGATGCTGTTTTTTTTCATGAAATGATCACCGTCCAACATTAGAGAGTTTGCAGGGTCTTTGTTCCGAACAATCAACAGGAGCCAAAAGACCACAAGCAAGCTTTTGACTTCTCTCTATAGCTTGAATAAACTTTTTCTAAATGGAAAACTTGCAGAGACCGACCTTGGCACAGTCCCAGTCTTTCTCGTTGTTATTAGTTGCGAAGTCGTGTCCGACCCATCGCGACCCCATGGACAACGTTCCTCCAGGCCTTCCTGTCCTCTACCATCTTCTGGAGTCCATTTAAGCTCACGCCTACTGCTTCAGTGACTCCATCCAGCCACCTCATTCTCTGTCTTTCTCAGAAGAGGGTTAAAGCCAAAAAAATGTATGTCAGTGAAGGGGGAGGAGATGGTTGAGCTAGGGCCATATGCAGGGCAGTTGCAAAGCATTAAGGTCTGGTGGGGGCTCTGAACCATGTATCTGATGTGGAATCATTTCAGTTGGAAAAGAACTCGAAACCAAAGGAGACATTTTGCTTGCTCTGTTCTATGCTCCCTCGTAGCTTCTCCCTCTCCCTTTCCTATGGTCTGCTCTGCCTCTAGTGGCTGGACATAGAAAATGTTTTTCAAGTTAGAGATGGTTATCTATAGCAAAGATGGAGGTAGTGACAGTTTTTATCTTCCTGGGCTCCACGATCACCGCAGATGGGGACTGCAGCCAAGAAATTAGAAGACGCTCCTGGGGAGGAAAGCTATGGCAAATCTAGACAGCATACTAAAAAGCAGAGACATCACCCTGCCAACAAAAGTACGTATAGTCAAGGCCATGGTTTTCCCAGTTGCAATGTATGGCTGTGAAAGTTGGACCATAAGAAAGGCTGAGCGCAAAAGAATTGAGGCCTTTAAACTATGGTGCTGGAGAAGACTCCTGCGAGTCCCCTGGACTGCCAAGGCGACAACTGTTCAGTCCTATGAGGAGATCAACCCTGACTGCTCTTTAAAAGGCTAATCCTGAAAGTTGCAACTCAATACTTTGGCCGACTAATGAGAAGGAGAGGACTGCTGGAAGAAAGAAGCCTAATGCTGGGAAAGATTGAGGGCAATAGAAGACGGGGACACAGAGAATGAGGTGGGCTGGATGGGAGGTCACTGAAGCAGTAGGCGTGAGCTTAAATGGACTCCAGAAGATGGTAGAGGACAGGAAGGCCTGGAGGAACGTTGTCCATGGGGTTGCGATGGGTCGGACACGACTTCGCAACTAACAACAACAACATAGCAAAGAGAAGACATTTTTAAGTTGGTCTCTGTGGTGCAATTGGTTAGTGTGCTCTGCTGTTAACCAAAAGATTGCTGGTTCAAGCCCACCCAGGGATGGTGCTTCTTGTTTAGGTGGTCATAACTCTACTCCCTTCTTCCAAAAAAAGAGAGAGATGACTCAAAAGTGAAAATAAAAAGAGGGACCTTAAAATGCTTTGTTTTTTGTAGCCATGTCAGTCAACCTACCAACTCCCGCCTGTTCCATTGGAAGTGCATTCTAGTCATTCTTATAGTAATTTTATTAAAAATTACAATTTACAACAATAAAAACTAATACGAGAAAAGATAAAATAGAACATGCAGAAAAAAGTAAAAGTAAAAAAAAAAATAGAAAATAAAGAAAAAATAATATAGTAAAGAAAAAGAAAAATATATAAAGAAGTGACTTCCCACTTTCATCACAACTATAAACAATTTTAATAAATTATCCCTTTCTTTTAAAATACAGCAAATGGTATCTTCTTCTCATATCCCATTGCTTATCTATAAACTCCATAAAATCTTGTCATTTCAGTCCTGATGTCAGCAAAAAGCCGTTAACATATCTATTTTAAACTTGATCAAATAAATCAACTTTATATTCCTTCCTTTTACATTTAACAGTCTTGATCTTTAGTCCCTTCAAATAATGTCCTAGAACTTGATTTCTTTTCATTTTTTCTTTGTCCCGTCTCACAAAATTCTTCAAAGCTTTAACAAGCCTCTTTTGTACATCCAATATAGGAAAATAATCCAGGTTGGGTTATTTCTATATCCCTTTTAATCATTAAGACATCAGCTAATTTCTTTTGTATGTCCAGTATGTCAGATGCGAACAACCAGATCCATGCATTCAGAGTTCAAACTAGCTACTTTATTGTTCTCTGCCTAACTTCCCAGACTGGCAATTTTTGCCTGGGAATGACCAGATATGGCTCTAAGGCATTCAGGGTCAGACCTAGCCCTCTTGTGTTTATGGAGCAAGTCCAGGCTGATTCCTCACTTGAGCCCTCCTCCCAACTGGGATGGTTGCACTCCAACAAGTGTAATAACTTCTTCTATGTTATTCTTGTGTAGCCTGTCATTTTTAAATCCACTTTCAGATCAGTCTCAATCATGTCAGGTAATACTTATTCTTCTTCCATAGCATCTTTTAAACACAGTCTATCTATAGAGGCAGACACTCTTAAAATTAACTTCTGGGATCATTGTTCAAAAATATCCTTCAATATGGACTCCTCCCCAAGATGGCTGCTGAATGGTAGGATCTTTTCTTTTTCCTGCCAATGATCTGCTGATTTTGCGGCCAAAGCTGGCTCTCTGACAAGTGCTGCTCTCTGGATTTGAATGGGAACACTTAGGATGTCAACACTGTTAATATAAGATATTATTGCTTTGACAAGATATGTAGAACTGTCTGGTATTTTTAGAGTTAATTCAGAAGGCAGAAACGGAAGGAGGAAAGCCCGGGAAAGAAACGGAAGTAAATCTTTGGCCTCCAGCCTAATTGGAAGACGTAATTCATGACTGTAAAATAAGGGAGGGGTGTAGCAAGTAAAGAAAGACGGCCAGCCAGAGAAATTCAGTTTCTGGCATCCGTCCATGTAAGTGCCAAGGTTATTTTTGCAATAAATGGATTCTCAGAGGTAAGGCCTCATGTTTCTCATTAAATGCAATCTTCCTTTGGAACCATAACATCATGCCAGAAACTAAACCCTTTTCAACCAATTGGAGGTCCATTACCCCCACCTCTTTCTCCGAGGCTGGAGTGAGAATGAGAAGAATTCAGGGGAAGGACAATCTATCATGAAACGGGAGTTTGCTAAATACAGCCCGGCAGCTGCTAATATCCCAGAGGGGGAGGTAACAGACAGCATGCTGTGGGAAGATGAATTTGGGCAGACGAATGAAAATCGGTGGACAAACGGACAAACTGCCACTCAAGGCCTGGGTGAGTTACTGGAAATATCTCAAAACCCAGGGGAGAGAGGCAGAAACCCACCCCTGAAAAAAGAAGCCTACAGCCCCTCCAGTTCATATCAGACAGCCTTTCAGACCCTGTCTTCCTCTATCAGGGAAACCAGCCCTGAAGAGAGAGGGAATCCATGTCTGAGGCCTCTGCAACAATGGGGAGTATGGCATTCGAAGCAGGCAGGGAGCAGACGACTTTTGAGCTCACCACAGCCGATAGGGACCTTGCAACAGAAAGGGGTGGTGCAGGGCCCAGGAGGTCAGCAGCTAGAGGGAGGATGGCCACAACAAGGAGATTGGCCCCAGCCCCTGAATGTGCAACCCCTGGGCATAAACCAGCAACCAGGATGGGGCCAGCAGCAGCAACAGCCACAGTGGGGGCCCCAACAACATATAATTACTCCATTCAGAGCAACCTTCAATGGGGACCCAGAGAAACTGATTTTTTTCCTTAACCAAGTACGCTCGCACTTGAATCGCTGGGCTTATCTCTACCTAGGGCTATGGTCGATGTGATTGCGTCTGGCCTACAGGGAGACGCATCTGAATGGCTGAACAACTTATATAATGAGCAAGCCCCAGAATTGGAAGACTCCCAACTCTTCCTCTTGGGTCTCAAAGAAAGATTTGAGGACCCATCCCTTGACTTAAAAGCAAGAGAACAAATCCACAAAATAAAACAAGCCGGCAGGCCTGCCCTGGAGTACGTGCGAGAGTTTCGCAAGATAGCAGGTCGGATAGAGGGGTGGCCAGAGCAGTCCCTAATCCATCACTTCATTGAGGGATTAGATGATCACCTCTCCCAGGCCTGCATTATTCGAGCAGTACCTGATCAACTGCACGAGTGGTACCAGACAACGGTGAAGCTAGACGTTCAGCTCGCCCGCTATAAAAAGCCTTCCCCACCTGAATCTGAGCAGCAACCTGAGCAATCCGAACAACAATCACCCCCACGAGACCCTCCGGCTACGATGACTGAAAGAACCGGGCCACCCGCAAGCGCGTCAATAAAGTGTTTCCGGTGCGGAAATAAGGGACATCGAGCAACAAACTGTCCAGTCCCCTACCCCCAACTGCAGAGCAGTCCGGAACCAGCGACGAAAAGGAGACCTGCCCAGCGGCTAATGAGAGAAAAATCCAACCAGGCCACGCTAGCACCTGTTACCCAGATTACACCTCCCACACAAGAGAACGCCGGGACTCCAGGTGGACCCGCCCCCGCTCTACCCTCCTTTGACGGCAACGACGAAGGGGAGAACGACCCGATGGTGAGTCGACAAATCCCATCTTTTTCACTAGCCGCCAAGCTTACAATCCCTAAGTCAGGGGCACAAATAGACTTAAACGTATTAATTGATTCTGGATGCACCCGATGCATTATTAGCCTACCCTTTGCCATGTAAATGGGCATACGGGCAAAACAACTTTCCAACCCTGTGAGGTTCGAGCAAGCTGACGGCTCCCTGATGGGAGGGACTTTAGTCACACAGTTAACTGAGCCCTTACGCCTAGAAATAGGGGCACACTGGGAATTTATTCGGTTCCTAGTGGCCCCCAAAATGACTGAGACTGTGATTCTAGGCTTAGCCTGGTTGGAAAAATGGAAGCCACTTATCTGGTGGGAGAAAGGAATGAGAACTGTGAGACTACCTATAGGGCCTGAGCCTCCCACTGATTCAACTGACGTTGCGGGACACTTTAGGCCACCTAATGAGCGAGCACTCATAGCTACCTCACCGTCACCAGATGAATCACTCATCCCCAATGAATACCGGGACTTAGCAGAGGCATTTAGTGAAAATGAATGCGATGTCCTACCCCCTCACAGACCCAATGACTGTTCTATCGAACTGGTGCCAGGAGCCAAACTTCCACGTCCGAGAATGTACGCCATGTCCCCCCTCGAGATGGAAGAGATGCAGCGATACGTGAATAAAAACTTAGCGAGGGGGTTCATTGAACGGGCCAAATCTACTGTGGGAGCCCCCGTGTTATTTAAAGAAAAAAAAGATGGGTCTCTTCGTCTCTGCGTAGACTATAAGGGCCTCAACGCTGTAAGTGTGGAAAACAGATACCCCCTCCCCCTCCTAAAGGACTTATTAACTCATCTGGCTAAGGGGAGTGTCTTCACTAAATTAGACCTGAGAGAGGCGTACTACCGAGTGAGAATAAAAGAAGATGAGTGGAAAACTGCCTTCAACTGCCCCATGGGGAGCTATCAATTCAAAGTCATGCCATTCGGACTACAGGGGGCCCCAGCCGTATTCATGCAGTTGATTAATGAAGTCCTACATGAACACTTGTACAAAGGGGTTCTGGTGTACCTTGACGATATTCTGATATACAGCACGAATATGACTGATCATGTAAAGCTGGTGAGAGAAGTGTTAAAGAAACTATTGAATGCCAAGCTTTATGCCAAATTGTCAAAATGTGAATTTCACCAGACCCGATTAGATTACCTCGGCTACAGAATCTCCAACGAAGGCATTGAGATGGATCCAGCCAAGGTGAAAACTATAATCGAATGGCAGCCCCCCAAAACCCGCAAACAACTTTTTACCAACTTTTTTGCCAACTTTTACTGTCAATTCATCCCCTCTTTTGCCAAAATTGCCCTACCCCTTACAGATTTACTAAAAACAGGAAAAAAAGGAGGGAAGCCGCGACCGGGCCAACCACTAGCATGGACTATGAACTGTCAAACAGCTTTTGAGAATTTAAAGAGACTATTTGGTGCCGAACCGGTCCTAAAGCACCCCTGCCTAGGGGAGCCCTTTGTAATTCAAGCCGACACCAGTGATGTGGCAGTTGGAGCTGTATTGCTTCAAAAGAACAAGAATGGAGTCCTGCAACCCTGCGCCTACACCTCCAAAAAATTTATGGAAAGTGAACGGAGATGGGCAATATGGGAGAAGGAGGCCTTCGCAATTAGATGGGGGCTGTTAAACTGGCAACACTACCTGGAGGGGAGCAAGGTGCCATTCGAAGTACGGACAGATCACAAAAACCTAGAGGCACTGAAAACTCCTCGCAAATTGTCCCCAAAGCAAGTACGGTGGGTACAGTACTTTAACCGCTTCAACTTTACTCTAAAGTACATACCAGGGGAAAAAAACTTCCTAGCTGATGCGCTATCGAGATTGCCCCAATACAAAAGCGAACGTGAAGAAGTCAACGAGGCGATTATCTCCAATCCACAACCTGTTGCACAAATCACACCTCGCAGGGTCCCAAATCCGGATGACCCTGGAGCAATGAAAATAAAATGAGAGCTCCTCACCGATCAATGGTTCAAAGATAATCAAACCTCCTTGACGTGCAGGGATGGTTTGCCTTACAAAGGGGGGAAACTGTATTTGCCCGAATCCCTCCGTCTCAATGCTCTCAAACACAGCCATGATGTAAAGCAGGTTGGACACTTTGGATATCTCAAAACACTACATCTCACCCGCCGGCAATTTTGGTGGCCGGGACTGAAACGAGATGTGGAAAACTATGTGAAGAGTTGTACTGTATGTGCCACAATGAAAAGAATACCGGGGAAAACCCCTGGATTACTGCAACCGGTGGCAGACCCTTCCCAACCCTGGGAAGAAATAGCTATGGACTTTATCGTAGACCTACCTGAAAGTAGAAGAAATACTGTCATCTGGACTGTAATAGACCTGTTTTCGAAGCAGGCTCATTTCATCGCCTGCAAAGGACTCCCATCCGCTCAACGACTGACTAAATTGTTCCTGAAACATATCTGCCGACTGCACGGCGCCCCTAAGCGAATAATCTCAGACAGGGGGGTGCAGTTCACAGCAAAGTTTTGGAGGAGTTTTCTTAAATTAATTGGATCATCTCAAGGCTTATCATTCGCTTTTCATCCGGCCACCAACGGAGCTGCAGAAGCCACTAACAAAATGGTGGAGCAATATCTCAGATGCTACGTGTCCTATCAACAGACGAACTGGACTGACCTCCTCCCTTTTGCAGAGGTGGCGTACAATAATTCTGTGCACAGCAGCACCGGCTACACACCTTTTAGAGTAGCCACAGGCAAAGAGTTCGGTCCAATACCTGAATATCCCCAGATGCCAACAGCTTCCCAGACACTTGACCAATGGGTGAGGGGATGGGAAGAAGTTTGGAGAAACACGAAAACTGCTTTAAAAAAGACTTTTGAAACCTATAAAAAGCAAGCTGATAAAAAGAGAGCTCCCCAAAGAACGTTCCAAGTTGGGGAAGAGGTTTATCTGTCGACCAAATATTTGCGCCTCAAATTACCCAGTAAGAAGTTAGGACCGAAATTCTTAGGGCCTTTTCCCATCGTAAAGGTCATCAATCCGGTCACAGTAAAACTGAAACTCCCTAGGCTTTTGGGTAAAATCCACCCTGTCTTCCATAGTAGCTTGTTAAAACCTTATCGGGGTTCCACTTTAAGACCTCCCCCAAAGAAAGCACCTGGGCCCCTCATAGTTGTGGGGCAGACCCATTACAAAGTGAAACGTGTTCTTGATTCTAGAATTTTTAAAGGGAAATTGCAGTACCTAGTACAATGGAAGGGATACCCGTTGTCTGAAGCTACTTGGGTGAAATCCAGTGAGGTGAAAGCTGACAGAGTCGTTAAAAGGTTTCATACGAAACACCCCAACAAACCGAAAAGTAATCATTAATATATGCTTTTGCTTACATTACAGGATCTGTCCTTTTTGTAAGGGGGGCCGGATGTCAACGCTGTTAATATAGGATATTATTGCTTTGACAAGATATGTAGAACTGTCTGGTATTTTTAGAGTTAATTCAGAAGGCAGAAACGGAAGGAGGAAAGCCTGGGAAAGAAACGGAAGTAAATCTTTGGCCTCCAGCCTAATTGGAAGATGTAATTCATGACTGTAAAATAAGGGAGGGTGTAGCAAGTAAAGAAAGACGGCAAGCCAGAGAAATTCAGTTTCTGGCATCCATTCATGTAAGTGCCAAGGTTATTTTTGCAATAAATGGATTCTCAGAGGTAAGGCCTCATGTTTCTCATTAAATGCAATCTTCCTTTGGAACCATAACATAGGAATGACCCAAGACGGCTTTTGGACAACCATGGACCCACCTGGGAAGGTAAGTCTTGAAGATTCCAGTTCCCTGTGGGAGCAGTCGGAAAGTCATTGGTCACCCATCTTCCTCTTGGCAGTTTGTTTTCTTAAGCATACCTGGGTTTTAACTTCACTTTTTGAATTTTTTGTTTCACTTTGCTTTTTATCTTTAAAAGTTTGATTTATGTTACTGTTTTGAATAACTTTTGCTTTTCTGTAAGGAAACATGGTGTGCTCTTGGACAGTGAAAGTGCTTTTATTTGATTTACATCTATACTGGACTCTCACCACAGGGTTTTTGCATTTTATTAACTTGCAAAATATTTGGAGCTTTTTTTTTTTTTTAAATAACTTTGGATTGAAATATCCAGAAAATATCTTCCCTGTTTCTTTATCTATTTCTTCACTTTGCTTCAGTGTTCTTTGTTCCTTGTGTTCTTTTATTTATTGTTTTTAAGTTACACAGAGCAAAATGTATCAGATTACAGACAAGCAATTGTGGCTGATATTTGAAAAAAGACCATTTGGCAACATACATTTTTTTAAGCTTTTTTGTTCTGCGGCCTCATGGCGGCAAACAGCCACATTGCGGTGAAACCGAAGGGCCGGCAGGCTGTGGCTGCTGATGGACACAGTTGGCCCCCATGCGCTCACTGTGTGCGGCAGCCGATGGTGTCAGGCAGCAGCCGCCCCGGCCCCTGCCTCGCCTTGCCTTGTGCGGCAATGGCACCCCTGCCCTGCCCCCTGCCTCGCCTCACCTCACCCCGCAGGATGAGCCTCCTGCCCACCATCCCACCCCGTCCCACATCGAGGTGGCCACGCCCACCCAGTCTGCCGTGACCACCGCAGCCATGCCCACCCAATGGGCCACACCCACCCAATGGGCCACACCCACCCGGCACCCGGCGATACATAAGTGGGTTTTGGGTTGCAGTTTGGGCACTCAGTCTCTAAAAGGTTTGCCATCACAACCTGCCATGTTAACATAACTATAAAGTATTCTTAAATTTCAGTCTGATCTTCAATTCTCCTTTCTCTCTCTCTCTCAGCTTCATCAGTGGGTCAGATGAGGGAATGGAGTACATTGACAATGACTGTCATAGATAGTATTTATAAATGTTTACAAATCAAAAATTAAGATTTTCAGACCAAATATAAACTGAATAGTAAAGAAGATAAGTCCTCTCTTTAGCGCCAGCTTTGATTAGGACTACCCGACCAGGGCTGTAACAATGCAAAGAATTATAAGTTTTCATATTCGGACTGCAACACAAAGATACAAAAAAAATATCTCTTAGCTGCCATCTGTGTACTGCAAAGTTTGCAAGTCAGATCTGCCTTAATATAGCAGTTGCTGAGGTTGAGAAATACTGGTCTATATTGATAGAAGTAAAAGAAAGGTCTTCAAAATTTAATATTGAAAGAGAAATTTAAATTTGAATTTGCTGCAGTGGAAATTTACTGAGTGGAGAAGCTATGATGGGAAACAGGAAAGGTTAACATAAAGAAAGGATGTAAAAGAAATATGTAGGCAAAAATAGCTGGGTCTTAGAGTGGGAAAGGAAGAAGATAACATTTGTAAGAGGAAATGGCTAGCCAGGAAAGACATGTTGAATTGAAAAATAGGAAAGAACCTATTGTTCTAAAAGGGGGACATAAATAACCACAGAGTTCAAAATAACCATTTAAATGTCTAATTTTTCTTATTATTATTGTATATGTGAATATGATTTAATATGTTATCAGGAAATGTGTAGAAGGCAGATGGAAAGAGTGTAACCTCATACTACCTCAGCCAATGGGGAAAGAGGAGGGATGTGCGGCCGGGACTAGGGTTGTATAAAGAAGTGGATATTTTGGGTTGAAACTTTGGAGAGAACCAAGCTTTGATAGATTCTCTCCCCGCTTATTGCAATAAACGAAACAAAAGGCCTTCACTGTGTCTTGGCTGGTTATTGGTCAGGCGAGCTTGCCTCTGGTCACGAAGGAAAGTAGCCAGGAGCACATAACAGCCTTGGGGGCTCCTCTGGGATTTGCATCCGTTCCATCTTTGGCAGCCGGGGATATTCGAAAGGGGAGTGCGCACCTGGGTAAGTTTTTCCCAGCCCTAAAGGTCGGATTGCCCCTGCTCAAACAAAGAGGAATCGGAAATCCTGAGACAAAAAGCCAGGACCCAGTGAAAACCTAAGGGAAAGTCAGCTGACTTAAGGAAGGACTTCAACTCAGCCTGACAGGTAAGATACCAGAGGGGTATCTATATATCAGAGGGGTATCTAGATACCACAGGGGTATCCATGGCAATAAGAGTTTGAAGAGGAGGGACGCCTCCCCGGCCAGTGTGCCGGCCAATAAGGAAAAAGAGGAAAGGTATTTACATTCTGGAATGAACCCCCTTAGGGAGATGGGAATCCCTTAGGGAGAATGTTGAAGCATTTTAAGTCAATGCTTTAAACAAGGCATTTGGACAGAGGAAGGATGATACATTACAGTATATATCTGGCCTAAGTACATGTTTGGCCACCCAATAAATTAGACTGGGCTTGGTTTAGAGCGGTGGGGAATGGATAGGCAGTGGTTAAGGTCTCCCATTACATTTCTATCAGAAACACTCCTTGCATTTCCCCACTACCTGGAGAACAAGCTACAAGTTGCCCCAAGAGAGTAAAAGTGGAAATTTAAAGGAACACAAACCTCCAAAGGTCTGGAAACAATGTTTAAGGGTCTGTGTGTTTGTGTTGACTCATTTCTAAAGACCTGGGGGAGGGGGGGAGAGACCCTCTAACAGTAATATACAAAACAACAAGGCCTTATTCCAAAAGGAAATGGAGCTCATTGGCTTAAAAAGCTCCTTGAAAATAATAATGATTGTTTTGCCTGGGGTGAAGCATTTGGAATTTTTTTTGTGTGTCTGGTGTAAATGCAAGAAAGGGTGAAGAAGGCTAGATTCTTAGTAATTAGAAGGACAATAGAAGGTGTTAAAATAATGGAAATAATCAGATGGAAGAGAGGGGGAGAGAGAGAAAGAAAGGAGCTGTGTGAAGTTTTATGCCTGGCCAGGTTGAAAGGCGAGAACTCTGATCTGCTATTTTGTGTGAAAGAGTTAAGTAGAAAGATATGTGTTTCTTGAGGTTCCTATAGTTTGGAAGGTGACAAGAGAGGGGAAAACCCCTCTTCAAGGGGAAAAAAAAATTGCCCCCCCTAACAGCTTTTGAAATCAGGCAATTTAGGAAAAAATTGCCCAAACTAATAGAAGATCCTATTGAAGTAGGAAAACAGGGTAGAAATGTTTTTAGGACAAATGGAATATTCATGGGGAGAAATGCAACCCATTTTTAAACATGTTTACACCAGAGGAGAATGGGATGATTAGGTGAGCAGTTAGGGAACAGTGTAAGAAAAAGTTTTCACAAAAGAACGAACAGGCTAAGATCCCTGTTGCAGATCCAAAGTGGGATGGTAACAGGAGTGCAGAGAGGAATGCTACCTTTGATTATAAGGGATAGAAGGTATTTAAATATGCAGTGCCTCAGAGTCTTAACATTCAGAAGGCACTGTCATTAGAACAAGGAAAGGAGGAAACACCAACTGAATGGTTAGAAAAATTAAAAAGTCAACTTCAAATGTATGGACATTTGGATCCTGGTAATCCAGGACATCAAATGATGATTGAAATATCAAATTGTAGGGAAAGCATGGGAAGATATTAGGGTAAAAATGCAGAAATTAGACACATGGAAAACTAAAACAATAGAAGATTTATTACTGGTAAGAGAGGCTCAGAAAGTATATGCAAAGAGAGAAGAGGAGAGAGATAAACGTAAGATAAGATAAAAATGATGGCTCAATTGGTGCAAACAGGCCAGCAAAGAGGATGGGGAAGAGTAATCAGGAAATCAGTAAGGGGTCTTTGGAGAGGTCTAGGCTGGGGGTGAGGACAGCCAGTTGGCACCAGAGGATATAAATCCTTAGGATAAAATTTCCCCAATCCCTAAATAAATAAATAAATAAATGTGCCTTTTGTAAGGAGGAAGGACGCTGGGAAAATGAGTGCCCTAAGAGGAAGGAGGGGGAAGAACTAGCAAATTTGGTGAATTTTGAGGATTAGGGGTGTCAGGGGACTAATGTTTTCTGGTCCAGCTTTTTAGGAACCCTTGATAAACCTTAAAGGTTGGACCCCTGGAGGAGGAAAGGATTCCGGAGTCACCAGATTTACCCTGAAACTATATACCTCCAGGAATGCAAATTGGGAAAGGGAAGATTAAGGATCAGGGAACTGAGGACATGTAGTAGAAGCAACGATATTTAAACCTGCTATGGTCCAGACAGTAGTAAAAGGACCTGGACTTTATATTGGTAAAAGGAACTGCAATTTGGCCAGGGGGTACTTAATTGGTAAATTGGGGATTGTTATTATGGGGAATGAAAGAGAAATAATTGTAAATATTATGGCCTTGAGTGAGGAAGCTCAAGTAAAAGTGGACCCCCTTATATGGGCCCAAGAGGGCAATAGAAGAGGGGTACACATGGATCCTTTAAAGGTGACTTTAAAGAACCCTGGTGAAGTAATTCACCAGAAACTGTATAACATTACGTTGGAAGGAAGAATGGGTTTAAAGCCCATGGTGGAAGGGCTGCTGAAGGGGGGTGAAAATTTTTGAGCAATTCTTTTAAACATGTTTAGTTTGTTACTTTTTTTAACCCAAGAATTTCTGCCTTGGAAAAGTAAGAGATGCAGAAAAAAAAGAAAGAAAAAAAGGGGGGGGGGAGGCAGTTTCTGTCTGCATGTTTGTTTGTTTTTGTTTGTTTTTTTAAAGAACAGAAATTGGGTAAAATTTCCTAACTGTAAGAATAATTAATCAGTGGGATAATTGTCTCCAGAAACTGTGGATGTTTCATTATTGGAGGTTTTTGGGAGGAGGTTAGAAATTGATAGGGTCTGAAATGGATAGAGTTTCTTTTTTCAGTAAGGGGTTGGACTAGAGGACCTCTAATGTCCCATCCAACTCTGATATTTTGTTTTTGTATGTGTGGCATGCTTCAGTGATTTTCCTTTGCATTTTAGTTTGGATTTATCCTTAATAATGCATTTATAATGTATTTTTGTCAAAGGAACAATCCTATGATGTTTTATTTAACATCTGATAAATATGTGTCTTTGGGACTCCTTGCTACTGCAAAAGAGATGATTAATTGCTACATACTGTGTGTGTTCGATTTGTTTTCCTTTTCCTTGGAGCCAAGGAGGGGAAGGGAAATCTTTATAGAAAACCAATTTGGTTTCAGGGTTATAGCCACAGGCTGCAAGGCTGGATTTGAGTTCAAATCCTGCTTTGGCCATGAGGGATGGCTGAGTGTTTTGGGGCTGGTTTATTTTTGTTCAGCCCTAGGAGGGAGATTTTGGCAAGCCACTTCTGTAAATGTTATGGCAATTTTCCTCCTGAGGGCTGTTTCAAGCAAAAGTTTTGTATAAATTTTTACTCTGTCTGGTTTGGTGAGTGGGAGAAGGGGGAGACAATCTTTTGTCTTCTTAGCTACCCTGTTGTTCTTTGATGTGCTGCCACAAGAGTGATTTGAATATTATCTGCCTGAGACAAAAGGCATTCCAGAAATGTTGGCTAATACTGATCGGTGAGCCTATGTGCTTTACCTTTTAAAATCCTGAATGTGTTATTTACAATAAGTTTATTGAGTTATATTTTTGTAACATGGTATTTAATTAGGGTGAAAGCGGGAGGAGAAAGAAAAATGTGACAATTTTTGATAGAGCTTCCATGGACAACTATAGTCTATCTGACACAGGACAAATGATTTTTTTTTCTTTCCTCCACTTTTAAGCTGTGGAAGCAAATACATCCTTATGTAGCTTCCCAGTTTTGTAAGATCTTATTCTGGGAATTATAAAGAAATGGGAAAGCAACATTTTGGCAGAAGAAAGGATTGAGGGTGTCTAGCAAATAAAGCCCAATTGGTATGAAAGGAGGTAAAATATCTAGGATATATTATAGTTGAAGGGGAAAGGAAAATAGATAGTAAAAGGATTGAGGCTATAGTAGATTCATAATTACCAAACAACAAAAATGGCATTAAGGGGATTCTGTGGTTATCACAAGATACTGCAAGAATGGGGATCCAAAAACTATATGAGGGGAGTCATTGGGGAATTAAAGCATAGGCAGAAATGTATTTGAAATGCTATGCTACCCTTGGAATTTATGGGATAGCCCAAAGGGCTACAGAGGGATGTTTGATATGAACAAGGGTTAATAAAGGGTTAAGGCTCCCAAAGGAGGGAGACCAATAGCTATATGTAGAACAAGTACTGGGGTCTCTGTCTTCTCTTTGACAGGAAGGCTTGGTGGCGCAAACAGCTCCTTTGGAATTTCCAGTCCATAAGATCCAGCCGGGACAGTGGGTGCTGATTCGTAAATGGAAGGAGGAACTTCTACAACCAAAGAAGGGAAGTTCCTTATATTGAATCTGCTGTCCGGAGGGCTGAGAAGGGTTGGACTCACTACACACGAGCAAAGGTGGTGACTGGACCTGAAAGAGGTTGGACGGTAATTCCAGGACAAAGACTGAAAGCCACACTTAAAAGGACTTGAATGGGTAGTGGACCAGAACCCCTACCTATTTTGAATATCTCTATTAGAATTTCAGGTGACCCCAGATGAAGAACAAAGATGTTGGTGGTGACTCATGAGAGAAATAAAAGTGGTTTGTTACAAATAAAAATGAATAACTAAGACAGAAGTCATACCATTAGAAACTGAAAATGTAGAATTGTAAATTGTAAGAATTAGGTGGTAAATGTATATCTTTTGTTATTGTCAGTGTGATGGCTGTTGCTGTTATTGCTGTTGTGATTATGGACCAATTTGTGGGTCTGAAATACTGTGTAATAATCATGAGGGGTGGATTCTAATTCTAATATTACTGAAGACAACACAACAGAGCAGCCTGGGAAATAAAGGTAAAAATTTGTTTGTGGAATTTAAAGGTAGATGACAATCATGAAACAGTAATGGATATTGCAAAAGGAATCAGGAAAGTGGCTAAAGCTCCTGAACAAAACTATGAAAATATGTGGAGCGATTGGGGTTGGTTAACTAATTGGTTTCCCAACACTGAATGGTTAAGACAAATGTTTCTTGGCCTAAATTTTTTAGTGGTTATAGGACTTATGTGTCGTGCATGTCTGCAATGTATTCCTTTATGTGCATCTACTTTAACCAAAGCTGTAGGAAAAGCTTTAGGAAAGCCTTAGGAAAAGAAGAAGTTATACAGTTAATGGTTATAAGATTTTCTAAGCATGATAATGAAGACCTTTCAGTGTAATAAAAATCAAAAGGGGGATTTGATAGAAGTAAAAGAAAGGTCTTCAAAATTTAATATTGAAAGAGAAATTTAAATTTGAATTTGCTGCAGTGGAAATTTACTGAGTGGAGAAGCTATGATGGGAAACAGGAAAGGTTAACATAAAGAAAGGATGTAAAAGAAATATGTAGGCAAAAATAGCTGGGTCTTAGAGTGGGAAAGGAAGAAGATAACATTTGTAATGTTGCAGAAAACCACAGGACTCAGACCACGGAATCAAAAGAAGTTGGTTTATTTGCGCAAAGGTTCAGAGCAAAAATCATAACAAACTCTGAACACCTTCTCATGGAATAACAAGTACATATATACTCTTCAGAAACAGCAAAACACGGAAATGTAACTTGTTAGCATTGATTGGTTACTTGAATGACAGCCCTCTGTTGCTATGCTAGAATAGCGAAATATCTTGTTCCCCCTCTCATGGATCTAGGTTACAGGTATCTTGCCAAAGCATCTAAATTTCTTAAGATTTCCTGCAGTTTGTTTGTGGTTAGCTACCAGTCGAGAGCGAGACATAGAAACGAGACATATGTGGTTACTTGCAACAGAGCCTCAAGCTTGACACCTTTGTGACCGACAGATGAACTTGTGGTTTGACATTTTTCACTTCCTTTTTTGTTTCTTCTAATACACGCATTTAAGACTCATGTCCTGTTTTATGTCCTGTCTTGTTTTATGTCCTGCCTTATTCCCCCCTTTGAGACTCCATTTTAGGTAACAATTGAGTCTCACTTTTACAGTTTCTACTTGAGCATTAGCTTTTTCCCAGCAAGCGAAGATAGCTGAGCAGAAGTCGCATATATGGATAGGCATAATATATGGCATGATTAACACTTTAGACTGGCACACATCTTTCTGTTTCCTGCTGCTAGTTCATCCTAGAGGCAGATAGCAATAATAAGAAAGAGTGAAGAATCCATAAAGTGATTCTCAAAAATCATCTTCCTCAGGCACGTCCTCCAATCCCCAGGGTCTCATCCGTACATACATTCCACTCTCTGGATCCTCACTTTCCCTTCCTGGGTCTGAGGTGAACCTATTTTCCAAGGATCCTTCTATCACAATTAATTCCTTTTCAACCCTGATTTCTTTCACTGATCTCATAACTAATTGTCTGATTAACGGTATTACACAGGGGATGAAGGCTAGTCCTGCTATTCCACATAACAACACAAACAGGATTTATTTCCTCAATGTCCCTGGAGCCTTCTTCAAGTGTGAGAAGAGTTAATTGGCCATTCTCACAACATTTGGGACTATCATTCAGGGTCTCATTACTCAACATGCCACTTGCAAACATTAGCCAAAGCCATAGAAGACTCATGTCTGATAATCTAAAATGAGTCAATGTCAATTTTTCTTTCCTTTTCTATTCTATGATTCCAACGTCCCACTCAGTTTCACACTCACAGTCACACCAAAGGGAGCAATTGCAATTATGAAATTACCATATCAGGAAGATGGATGGGATTAGGTGTGATTTGGGAAAGGACAGGGTCAGTCTTGGGTGAGCCACACAGCCGAGTCTTATTTGCTAAATATAATGCCCACACTCCCAAGACTCTTACTATACAACAGAGAACCCACTCCCAAGGTGCTTCAAACATAAGTGTCCCCAAGAGATACACACTGCCCTGGGTCACAGTCAGTGCTTTTTAGGCGCAACACCTGTTTCTTTGGGATTGGGACGTTTCCAGAAGAAAAGGTGTCCAATACAACAGGTCACAACCAGGGTGATCAGACTCACTGCACCTATGGCTATGTATTGTCGGACTACCATTCCTTGAAATAGATCTAACCTACACCACACACTCCTAACACTTTAACAGCTGTCTTCCTCATTCTTGTCTTCAGCCGTACGTAGAGGGTCAGCTTCCGGAGTGACACCAGTAAGGCCTCTTCTGCCCCGTATGTTGCCTGCCCGTTGCCGGTAGGGCAGTTATAGGGGGCGCTTCTTCAAGCGGACCATTAAAGGATGGGCCTCGTCCTGCTCTGCCTCCCAATATTCATCAACTGCAGGCTTAACTCGAGTCCAGTGAATCCAAGACTTGGATTCTAACACTTTTACTGCAAGTGGAGAACACATGACCACAGTATACGGGCCTTTCCATTTAGGTTTCAAGTTTTCCCCTTTCCAGTGTTTTACCCATACTTTGTCTCCCACTTGAATATTATGACTGGGGGTACTCAAAAATGGTGGACTGAGGGACACACAATATTGTTGGATTTCTTGTATTTGCTTGTTTAACTCTCCCACCATTTGACTCACCCATGTAGTTCCTAATTGACTTAAGTCCCCTATATGATTTTTCAAGTTATTACTTATGATAGGGGGTCTTCCAAACATCATTTCAAAAGGAGATAGCCTAATTCCTTTTCGAGGGGTGCACTGCACAGACCAAAGTGCTAGTGGCAATGCATCCACCCACTTAAGGTGAGTTTCAAGGCACACCTTTGTCACCTTTTCCTTTATTGTCTGGTTTATTCTCTCTGCCCTTCCCCCGGATTGAAGATGAAAAGAACAATGGAACCTCCAGTGGGTCCCTAAGGATTTAGCCAGCGTCTGATTTACTTGATGTACAAACTCAGGTCCATTACCTGATGATATGAATGAGGGTACTCCATATCTGGGAATAATCTCTTTGAGCAAGATTTTGGCCACTTCTCGTGCCTGCTTGGTCTTGGTTGGGAAACATTCAGGCCACCCTGAATAATTGCACACTAGGACTAACATTGCTTTATATAGTCCACATTTTGGCATTTCTGTAAAATCAACAACCAATGAATCCATAGGGTAATATCCCTTAGGCTGACTTCCTGGCGGAAGAATAGGTCCTTGTCTTGGATTAACCTGGGCACAAATGTTACATCTCTCAATTGCATGGGCACATAGCGAGTGAAGACGATTGATATACACAATACGGTGGAGGGCTTCAGCTAATGCACTCTTTCCCATGTGAGTAGTTGAATGAGTTTCCTTTACCACTGGCCAGGCTAAATTCTCAGGTTGCTGATAACCTTGCTTCTCTATCAGCTGCTCTATTTCCTTGGGTTACTTCATCTTGTCCCTTTTGATGTCCTTTACAGTGCATGAGAGCTACCCTCTTTGGTCCCAAGACTGCTGTTATAAGTCTTTCAATCAGAAGAGGATGTTTAATTTCTTTTCCTGCAGTTGTTAAGAGTCCTCTCTCTCTATAGACTGCAGCATCTACATGTAATGTGAGGAATGCATATTTAGAATCAGTCCAAATGTTTATACTTTCATCTCTTGCTCTTTCCAGTGCTCGTATGAGAGCCCACAATTCTGCTGCTTGAGCACTTGTGCCTTTTGGGAGTGGCCCACTTTCTATGCCTTTATCAAGTGAGACAACTGCATAGCCTGCATATCGTTCTCCTGTTGAGATGAAACTTGACCCATCAGTAAACCAATTATAGTCCACTGTTTTCAGTGGCACATCAGTTAAATCAGGTCTGCATGAGAATTGACTTTCTATCACTTGCATACAGTTATGTTCAACTTTAGGACCTGGTATAGGCAATAGGGTGGCTGGGTTTAGGCCATTTGTCTGCTTTAATGTCACTTGAGGGTTTTGAATGAGGAGAGCTTGATACTTATAAATTCTGGAGTTAGTTATCCATAAATGTCCCTTTGTTTCCAAAACTCCACGAATTGCATGACTGGTATAGATTGTAGCTAGTTCTCCAAAAGTCAATTTATTAGCTTCCTCTATCAGGAGAGCTGTGGCTGCCAGAATTTTAAGACAATGTGGCCATCCCTTTGATACTCCATCAAGTTGTTTTGACAAGTAAGCTATGGGTTGTTGCCAACTTCCCTTTTCTTGAGTCAGGACTCCAAGAGCCATATTATTCTTTGAGTCCACATACAAATTGAAAGGTTTCTCGAGGTTAGGAAGTCCCATAACAGGAGCTTGAGATAATGCCAATTTTAAAGCCTCAAAAGCCTGTTTTTGTTCACGCGTCCAAATAAAGGGCTCTCTTTCTCCCCCCTTTGTGGACTCATACAGTGGTTTGGCTAGCAGGGCAAAATTCGGTATCCATATTCTACAATATCCTGCTGCTCCTAAAAAAACCCGTAATTCTCTCCTATTAGTTGGCTCTGCAATTCGGCACACAGCTTCCTTTCTCTCATGTCCTATTGCTCTCTGGCCTTGACTTATAGTATAACCTAAGTATTTAACCTGGGGTTTCACTAATTGAGCTTTTTCTCTTGAGGCACGATATCCTTTGTTCATCAACAGATGAAGTAATTGATTGGTGTTGTCCCAACGTTCTTTTTGTCTGTCCAGTTATTAATAGATCATCAACATATTGTAATAATACATCTCCTTCCTCACAGGGCTGAAAGTCTTCTAAATCTGAGGCCAAGGCGTTGCCAAAAAGAGTAGGTGAATTTTTAAATCCCTGAGGAAGTCTGGTCCAAGCATATTGTTTTCTCTGGCCTGTTACTGGGTCTTCCCACTCAAAAGCAAACAGCTTCTGACTGTCCTTATGTATTGGGATCATAAAGAAAGCGTCTTTCAAATCTACCACAGAGAACCAGACAGCTGATGCTGGAATCAAGCTCAGGAGGGTATATGGGTTAGGCACGACAGCATGTACAGTAATTGTAGCATTATTGACAATATGCAAATCTTGGGCTGGTCGAAATGAGCCATCAGGCTTTGGGATGGGTAAGATTGGGGTGTTCCAAGGAGATTGAATAGTTGTTAAAATGCCTGCCTTTAAGTATTTGGTAATATGATCTTGAATTGCTTGTGTAATGGGGCGAGGATAATTTCTCTGCCGGAGACGAATAGGCACTGCCAGAGGCTTCACTTGAATGACTAGTGGTGTATGGTGACCTGCATGTCCTGGCAGATTATCTTCTGCCCATAACTGGTGCACATCAAACTCCTGCCAAGTATCAAGGACTTGAACCTCTTGGGCCACCCATTATTCGCCACATCTCATCTGGAGGATGCTTCATTACTAGTGCCATTTCGTCTTTTTCAAATGACAAAGTTGCCCCCATTTTACATAACATGTCTTGACCCAATAAGGGAATGGGACACTCAGGCATATATAGGAATTGGTGTTCAATGTCCCTTCCTTTTAGGGAACATCTCAGGGGCTTTAGAAAAGGGTGACAATTTACTGAGTCATCAACTCCCTGTATATTTATGACACCAGCAGAGAAGGGAGCCAATAACTTAGTAACTACAGATCTAGATGCCTCCATATCTACTAAAAAGGTCACATTATTGCCCCCTATCTTCATTCGGACCAAGGGTTCGGGGGGGGGCTTGACTTAAACCCGGTCCCTTTCAGTCCTCAGGCCATTGTTCAGCTGCGGCCAAACCTATGGCCTCCACTTGTTCTTGAAATTGGCCTCGACCTCTTCCTTGGAATCCATATGGACGAAACATTTTTCCTCTTCCTTCTCCCTGGAAATCATATATTTTGACTTCTTGAGTTAAATGTCCACGTCCCTGTTCTATTCTTCCAAGTTCAAACCTTTTAGGACATTCATGTTGCCAATGTCCCTCTTCTTTACACAAAACACACTGATTCCTTCCTAGGGTTCTGGAATTGCCTGACAATGCAGCTGCCAGCAATTCAGCCTTACGTTGCATTTTACCTTCTTTCTTTTTCTCTTCCACCTTCTCTCTATTCACATAAACTTTACGTGCAATTTCCATTAATTGACTCATAGTCATGCCCAATGCCCCTTCTTGTTTCTGAAGTTTCGTTTTAACATCAGGGGCACTTTCCTTTGAATTCCTTGCACTCCTGCCCCCTGAACTTGAATATTGCCATCATCAACATTTGCCGGTTGAATTGGGACCGGTAGTTGCATGCCTTGGGCCATAGGACAATGCACAGGGGCGTATGGAGGAGGATTATCTTCTTCATAGGGTTCAGTCTTTAAGACAGGTTTGGCTTCAGTCTGACTCTTCATGACCTGAGATCTGGGATTTCTATTCATTCTGGCCACGCAGACCCGCATGAGTTCCACTCTGCATTTGCGAAGCCATTCAGGATTCTGTTTTACTACTACTTGCCACTGGTCAATATATTGGTATTGATCTGGGTGACCATGATCTGGGTCAGTAACAATTTGGTGGACTTTTGAGATTATGTCTAGATTAAAACTACCTTCAGCCTTCCATCCTACATTGAACGTTGGCCATTCATTTTCACAGAATTTCTTTAAGTCTCCTAGATTGGCCTTGGGGTCTCCATAATCTCCACTAAAACCTTTCTTAAAATTCCTCAACATACACTGAAGAGGTGTCCAAGGGACACTTCCTCCACCACCCATTTTCTAAAACACTGCCACTGACCTGTGATGCCGGACGTTCCAACGGTCACCAACAGGAACTGTAATGGCTTAACCACCCACACAACAACTCTTGGGTCTCTTTAGGATGCGCCGATCCCGGACCCAGGGGGGTGATCAGGCCCCCTCTTCCACTCTCAAAACGAGTGGGTCTACAATTCCACAATACTTGCCTGCAGGCGTCTTCTTTTCCAACCAGCTTTGTTTCGTGACTTGTTTTGATTCCGTTCAGGTTCTTGGATCGGTCGGTTGTCCACCAAATACCCCTGCGGTGCCGTCCGCCTCCTTCTGGAGAAATCATCTATGCCGGCTGAAGGTTTAGCGTGACGGCCCCGCTTGGGCACCGGTCGGTCCGTGCCGTCCTCAGCAAAATATTGCTCCAAGTCCCATCTTGGGTCGCCAGAAAAATGTTGCAGAAAACCACAGGACTCAGACCACGGAATCAAAAGAAGTTGGTTTATTTGCGCAAAGGTTCAGAGCAAAAATCATAACAAACTCTGAACACCTTCTCATGGAATAACAAGTACATATATACTCTTCAGAAACAGCAAAACACGGAAATGTAACTTGTTAGCATTGATTGGTTACTTGAATGACAGCCCTCTGTTGCTATGCTAGAATAGCGAAATATCTTGTTCCCCCTCTCATGGATCTAGGTTACAGGTATCTTGCCAAAGCATCTAAATTTCTTAAGATTTCCTGCAGTTCGTTTGTGGTTAGCTACCAGTCGAGAGCGAGACATAGAAACGAGACATATGTGGTTACTTGCAACAGAGCCTCAAGCTTGACACCTTTGTGACCGACAGATGAACTTGTGGTTTGACATTTTTCACTTCCTTTTTTGTTTCTTCTAATACACGCATTTAAGACTCATGTCCTGTTTTATGTCCTGTCTTGTTTTATGTCCTGCCTTAGTAAGAGGAAATGGCTAGCCAGGAAAGACATGTTGAATTGAAAAATAGGAAAGAACCTATTGTTCTAAAAGGGGGACATACATAACCACAGAGTTCAAAATAACCATTTAAATGTCTAATTTTTCTTATTATTATTGTATATGTGAATATGATTTAATATGTTATCAGGAAATGTGTAGGAGGCGGACGGAAAGAGTGTAACCTCATACTACCTCAGCCAATGGGGAAAGAGGAGGGATGTGCGGCCGGGACTAGGGTTGTATAAAGAAGTGGATATTTTGGGTTGAAACTTTGGAGAGAACCAAGCTTTGATAGATTCTCTCCCCGCTTATTGCAATAAACGAAACAAAAGGCCTTCACTGAGTCTTGGCTGGTTATTGGTCAGGCGAGCTTGCCTCTGGTCACGAAGGAAAGTAGCCAGGAGCACATAATAATATGAAAGACTTTTAAAAAGCAATAAAGCCACAAGGATATCTTGGTGCAACTCTCCCATTCTACAAAAAATATCTTCTAATAACAATCTCCTACTGAGCCAATAAGTTCCTCTCTCCCATTTTTTTCTATCTGTGTGCATCCCTGGGTCAGAAAAATGTTTGATTCCATTTAGAGTCGAAGAACAGGAGCAGAGAAACTGTAGATGCACACAAGCTTCCCAACTTTCTTTGCTGGATTTGTTAGTATTTGTTTGTTACCTAACTTCTTCTCACTGATGTTTTCAAAAAAGCTCTTCATACAGAGAGGTGAGAGCTGCTTATTTAATAGAGAGAAAAATATTTCGAACAAATTGATAATAACCTTATTTCCAAAGAATCAGAAAATGAGACTTTAATAAAGCAGAACGAGCTAATACATTATTTCCTTTTATTTTTATTTGACATATTCTGTAGTTTACTTTTTCAAGAAAAGTTACTTATATCGGAGCTTGATTTTTCCTTTAAGGGGCAACTCTAATTTCCCAATTGGAAAAGTAAGGAGCATCTAGAAAGCTACAAATCCCGTGTTCATAGAGGGCAGCAATTTAGTCTACAATTTTACCTCTATGGCAAATAGGTATGGACTCTTCACTTCCTGTACAGAGAGCCCATCTCCGGTGCTAGAATGGCAGGGGCAGATTGAGATACGAAGTCCTGGTAGAGGTGGAGCTTAGTACGGAAGAAAAGAAGTTTGGCTTTAGGCGGTGGAGTTGTGCATGAGATTTTTTCGAGGCTTCGTCATGGTGGGTCCTGATAATGGAAAGGGAGGGGGGTATTGATGACAAGGAGGAAGGGGAAATGGCTAAAATGGAGGGGGGGTTAGCTGTTAGCCTTGACGGGTGTGTGCGATTTTCAGGATCAGAGATGATTTACTTATGAGGAAAAAAAAGGCTGCTCTGTGGCCCCAACTCTTGTTTATAGACTTCTCAGCGATGTCTGTTGTAGAAGCTGATTGCAAACTGGGGCAGATTTACTTTCTGCTCTGAACTTCTATGGAGGCAATAGTGAAAGCAGTTTGCATGCACTACCTTTGCATTACGTGAGTGGGACTTATATTTTTAAATCTATGTTGGGGTTGGAACAAGAGCCAACATTTTTCGTCATGTTTTAAAGCAGGGGTCTGTCCCCAAACTCTTCAGCTCATCAACTTCATGAAGTTTCAGATTGTTTTATTTCAGCCCATTCTATCTGTCAAAAAGAATAGAATTCTACCTTTTGTCCTCCTGTCTTTCCTCCACATGAGATGATTGGGGAAGATAAAATCAGTATGATCTTAAGTTTTGGAATATTTTGCACCCTGGCTCGAATGTGCTTATTCTAAAGTTATTTGTATTCATAAGGATAAACCTTGATGTGTATGCTTCCTAGTAAAAAAAAAGTGCCTTTGACATACTATTTCAATTAAATAATTTTTTTCTTTTCTAGTCTATTATGTCTTATAATGGGGGAGTTGTTATGACCATGAAAGGGAAAGTTGTGTGGCTATTGCTGCTGATTACAGATTTGGCATTCAAGCTCAGATGGTGATCACAGACTTCCAGAAACATTTCCCAATGGGAGACAGATTATTCATTGGTTTGGCTGGTCTTGCCACAGATGTACAGACAGTGTAAGTATTTTGCATTGAGTAGGTATAAGCAAGAAAACTGGAACAGTCATTTGTTAGAGAACTGTCAGGGTGTTGTCAATAATTTATAGCTAGTTTCTTAGTTTAGATTCCAACACTGGAAAATGTAAATTATGTCATGATTGACTAAGTTACTGAAAAATTGAAGCTAAGTCCTTGCGGCTGATTCCCCAAAAAGCGCCCAGCCCCATTCTGGTAGAGGGAGAGACTCATTATGAGGTAAAACGTATTCTTGACTCCAGATTGTATAAGGGTAAATTACAATATCTGGACCAGTGGAAGGGCTACCCTTTATCAGAGGCTACCTCGGTAAAAAGTACTGACATGAAAGCAGACAGATTGATTCAGAGGTTTTATGATAAACATCCACTTAAACCCAGGAGGGATTTTTAACTTGCTTTTTGTTTCATTTACAGGACTTGCTTTCTTCTTAGGGGGTCTGACTGTCAACTCTACAACGAACCTGGCTGCAGCCATTTTGCTCGTTCTAGGTTGCCACAAGAATGGGAGGGAGTGTGGAGGATTTCTACTAGTCTAAATATTTTACTGTCCCGTGGGAACCAAGGTCATTTCTCTCAGTTAGATGAGGGGAGTGAGCATCTGGTTAGAAAGCCCGCCAAACTGTTCTATTGGGGAATGTAGCTGATTGCATAGCATTGGGGTGGGAAGTTCAACTTTGTAATATTGTATCTCTTTGAAGGGGATTTCAGACTGGTTTCACTTTTGACCGTGCCGATACTATGTAACCAATAAACATGTTCTTTGAGGAAATCTCAAGCCTTGGAGTTCTGATTTGTTTGGTCTTGTCTATCGGAACCTTGACATTAAACCAAGTCTCCATCCAAATGCTATCTTTCCTGGGGTGCTGAGCCCCGGCTGCCTACCCACCACTTTGGGAGGACAACGAAGACTCAGTGAAGACCTCGCTATGGAGAAAAAAGAGGAAACCGCTGCTGGTTGTGGCAGGAATTCAGCTATTGGAGCACAAGCAGTTGCTCCAGCCACCAAAGAGGGCCTGGTGACAGGGGCCCAGCCAAAGAGCCGGATAATCCAGCCAGGGAAGTTGATGCCTCAACAAGGGACCACCATCCTGGCGGACCTCTATCAATTGGAACCGATCCCTCAGTGCAGAAGCACCCCTAAGCCTGCCAAAGAGGAGCTGTTGTTGATTCCGCTCCAGGGTCCATCTTCCACAGCGTAGAAGAAAGGGAAGAGATCGACTGGATGGGACAATTCCGCTGACTGGAAATACCAGACTGCAGTTCACAGACCAACTACCACCGAGCCGAAGCCAAGACAAGGTCCTGAGAAACGCCTGTTTGGATGGCGACCCCAAGCCACACCAACTGCTGACAATCAAGCGGCCGCTGGATCTCCCATCAAATGCTTCCGATGTGGGCAACAGGGTCAACATGCTGCTGAGTGCTTAGCCCCTGCCCCCCAAGCAAAGGCCACACCAGTTTCAACTGTTAAGCCAAGAAAACCATCACCACGAGCAGGACGGGAGAAGTCTAATTGGGCCAAGCAGGAGCGAGCTGTCCAAACCTCCTCCCTGCCCCGGGGAGAAGCAAAAGCCCCACCTGAACACCTGCCCCTACTGGCGCCTTACGATAGCGATGAGGATGATAAAGATGACCCGATGGTAAGTCGACCCATCCCACCTTTCGCTATTCCTGCCAAGATTATAGTGCCAAAGACGGGGCCCCAAACCGATTTAGATGTTTTAATAGACTCAGGCTGCACCAGATGCTTAATTAACTTGCCCACAGTTCTTAAGTTGGGGATTTGTGCCAAATTGTTGCCCGTAGCCATGACGTTTGAACAGGCAGGTGGATTGCTTATGGGAGGTTCCCCAGCGACGCAACTAAAAGAGCCGTTGCGTCTGGAAATGGGACAGCACTGGGAGATCATTCGCTTCGTGGTGGTCCCTAAGATGAAAGACACTGTGATTCTAGGCTTGGCTTGGCTTGACAAGTGGCGTCCCAATATTTGGTGGGAGAACGGCGTGCGAACTCTGAGATTAGCCACGGGACCTCTCCCACCAACCAACTTCAGTGAGATAAAGGGGGCTGCTGCCATCGTAGCGCAGGGGGAGCCTATCGAGACATTAAAGGCTGCCGTGGAACAATTGCCAGGGTTCCAACTTATCCCCAGAGAGTATTGCAATTTGGTGGAAGTTTTGAGTGAAAAGGAATGCAACATCCTTCCCCCTCATCGGGCTACCAACTGTGCAATTGAAATACTGCCAGGAGCCAAACTCCCAAAGCCAAAAATGTACTCTATGACGCCTAGGGAGATGGAGGAACTGCAGGACTATATTGACAAGAACCTGGCCAGAGGACTCATCCAGCCTGCAAAATTGCGCGTAGCTGCCCCAGTGTTGTTTAAAGAGAAGAAGGATGGGAAGGACATGTTAGCCCACCTGGCCAAAGGCAAAATTTTCACGAAACTGGACTTGAGGGAAGCCTATTACGGAGTGCAAATTAGGGAGGGGGATGAATGGAAGACAGCTTTCAATTGCCCCTTAGGGAGTTTCCAATTCAAAGTGATGCCTTTCAGACTCCAAGGAGCTCCTGCTGTGTTTATGCAACTGATAAATCAAGTGCTGCATGATCACCTATGAAAGAGGTTTTTGGTTTACCTTGATATCCTCATCTATACTGAAACCATGGAGGAGCAGAGGTCAAGTTAGTTTGGGAGGTGCTCAAGAAACTGTTGAAAGCTAGTCTTTATGCCAAACTTTCTAAATGCGAGTTTCATCAGACGCGCCTCGACTACTTCGGCTACCGAATCTCTAGTGAGGGAGTGGAAATGGACCCTGCCAAGGTCAAAGCTGTGCTGGAATGGCAGCCTCCACGGACCCGCAAGCAACTTCAAAGCTTTTTGGGGTTTGCGAATTTCTATCGGCAATTCATCCCCTCCTTTGCGAAAATCGCTATGCCTATTACTGAATTATTAAAAACCAGAAAAGGGTGGAACCCCAACCTTGTCAACCTTTACAATGGACTATAGAATGCCAGGTGGCATTTGAGCAGTTAAAGAGACTATTTGCACCAGAACTGGTTCTTAAACACCCTAACCCCGAGGAACCTTTCATCATCCAAGCTGATGACAGTGATGTTGCTGTGGGCGCAGTCCTACAGAAAAACCCTAAGGGAGATGTACAACCCTGCACCTACACTTCAAGAAAACTTTCAGAAATAGAGAGATGGGCCATTTGGGAGAAGGAGGCATTTGCGGTGAGATGGGCTTTATTAACTTGGTGCCATTTCTTGGAGCAAAGTGCCTTTTGAGGTATGGACTGATCATAAAAATTTAGAGGTACTGAAAACCCCTCAAAAGTTATCTCCTAAGCAAGTTAGGTGGGCACAGTACTTCAACTGTTTTAATTTCACTCTCAAATACCTCCCTGGGGGAAAGAACTTTCTGGCAGATGCTCTGCCTAGAATGCCCCAATGTAAGAGCTGCCGAGAGGAGGTCATTAATTTCATCATTCCTCTGCCCCAGTCAGCCTCTCAGGTAAACATGAGAGGTCAAACACAGAGGAGATCCGATGAACCTGATAGTCAATTAGCACAAAAACTCAAAGAGGAACTAAAAACAGACTCTTGGTTCAATGACAATAGATCGCTATTGACCTATTGAGATGGTCTAGCCTGGAAGGGCTCTAAACTGTACCTTCCAGCCTCCCTCAGAATTCAAGCCCTCCAATGTAGTCATGATGCAAAGCAAGCCGGTCATTTTGGATTAAGAACTTTGCATTTGGTGCGGTGGCAGTTTCGGTGGCCAGGCCTGAAAAAGGACATTGAAAGTTATGTACAAAGCTGTGCTACCTGTGCTGCTATGAAAAAGCGTCCTGACAAGCCTCCTGGTCTGTTACAAGAAGTGGAAGATCCTTCCCAGCCTTGGGAGGAAATAGCCATGGACTTTATTGTAGAATTGCCAGAAAGCAGGGGGAGCACGGTGATCTGGACTGTCATTGATGTTTTCTTGAAGCAAGCTCACTTCATCGCTTGTTCGGGACTCCCGTCTGCCCAAAAGCTAGCCAGGTTGTTTTTAAAACATATCTATTGACTCCATGGGGCACTGAAATGGATTATATCAGATAGAGGGGTTCAATTTACTGCAAAATTCTGGATGGAGTTTGTGAAACTCATTGGATCTACCCAGGGTCTTTCATCTGCTTTTCATCAGAGTACGAATGGGTTGGCTGAACGTTCGAACACAATGGTGGAACAATACCTTAGATCAGACATGTCAAACACAAGGCCCGCGGGCCGGATGCGGCCCGCGAAGTGGTTTCATGTGGCCCATGAAGCCATCCTGGAAACAGTGAGGGAATGGCCCCTGCTGCCTTGGCCCTGGCCCAGGCCGGCCGGGAGCCAATGTACAATTTTGTGGTGGCCATCTATGCTGAAACGCATTCAGTCTTAGCTCCACAAGGCCGTCTGGAAACAGCGAGGAACCAGCCCCTGCCGCGTCGGCCCCGCCCCCTGGGTGCATGCTGGGGAGGTGTCACCCTTTGTGAGGAATGAAGAAATGCACCATCGCCTGGAAGTGGCCAGCAAATGGCCCTCGCCTACTTCACATATCCGACTTGATGGGCTCTGGGGGAGGGGTTTCAGCAGGCAGCGGGGCACTCTCCTCACAGCGCCGAGAGGCTGAGCCCAGCGGCGCAAATCCAAAAAGAAGCCAGCTAGGAAGCATTGCACTTCTCATCAGATTTGCGCCACCCGGCTCAGTTCTTGGTGCTGTGAGGAGAGTGCCCCGCTGCCTGCCGAAACTGGGCAGGCTGGGAGCTGGGCAGCCTCGTGCTTCTTTTTGGATTCGCACCACCCGGCTCAGCCTCTTGGCACTGTGAGGAGTGCGCCCCGCTGCCTGCCGAAACTGGGCAGGCTGGGGGCTGGGTGGCCTCATGCTTCTTTTCAGATTTGCACTGCCTGGCGCAGCCTCTCGGCGCTGTGAGGAGAGCGCCTCGCTGCCTGGGCAACATTGCGCAGGTAATGTTGACTCTCACACTGCTCATGGCATCCCCTCCCCCAGAGCCCACCAAGCCAGATATGTGAAGTAGGTGAGGGCCATGTGCTGGCCACTTCCAGGTGATGGTGCATTTCTTCATTCCTCATGAAGGGTGACACCTCCCCAGCTGCGTTTCTTGCCGGTTTTTCTCCCTCCCTCATCTTAAATATTTTCCCACCACTCTGTACTTAGGAAGGAAGGAAGGAAAGAAGGAAAGAAGGAAAGAAGGAGAGGGAGGGTCTGAGGGAAGTCCTGCCTTAGTCCTGCCCTGCTGCCCTTTCACCATCCCCTTGCCCCCTCCTCCTGGCCTATCCTGGGGGTCTCCCATCCTATTGCTAAGGAAGCTTTGAATACAAAGCCGGGTCTCCTCCCATGGAGAGGGAATGGGCCTCCCTCTGACTTTGCCCTCGTACCCATCATGAGCAACCTGGCTAAGGAGAGCAAGCACAGCAGCAACAGCCTTGAGGAGGAGGTAAGTGCAGCTGGACGCCCCCTTGGGGAAGTGGGGCTGGGCTTGGTGCCACGGGTGCTCGAGGGCCAGGCTGGGCATTTGCCCTCTGCTGCCCAGGGCTCCGGGCAGCCCGCACCACCATCCAGCCCCACTAGATGGCCTGAGAGGAACAGTGAGGCTCCTCCAGTGGACCATGCCTTGGCACTTGCCCTGGTCCCACCCCCTTCTGCCAGAGACCCTCAGATCTGTCCCACTCCTGCCCAGGCCCCCACAGGTACCCTTGATGCGAATGATGTAGAGCTGGCCATGCCCACCCAGTAGGCCACACCCACTCCATCCACGCTCACCCAGTAGGCCGCACCCACCCTGGCCACACACACCCGTCCCCCCGAGGGCAACCGCAATGCTGATGCGGCCCTCAATGAAATTGAGTTTGACACCCCTGCCTTAGATGTTATGTTAATTACCAACAGACTAATTGGGCAGACCTCCTGCCTTTCGCCGAGGTGGTGTACAACAACACTGTACACAGTAGCACTGGATTTACACCATTTAAAATAGCTACTGGTCGGGATTTTGTCCCTATGCCCGAATACCCCCAGGAACCTCCTGCTTCGCAAACCTTAGACCAGTGGGTGACCTCTTTGCAAGCGGTTTGGGCCAATGTGAAAAAAACTCTAACCCCAGGCTGCAAAGACATACAAGGAAAAGGCTGATAAAAAATGATCTCCCCAGAAGCCATTTCATGTGGGGGAGAAGGTTTATCTTTCCACAAAATATCTAAGATTAAAATTACCGAGTAAAAAATTGGGACCTAAGTTTCTTGGCCCTTTTCCCATAGTCAAAATTATAAATCCTGTCACAGTCCAATTGCAATTCCCACGACTATTAGGGAAAGTTCACCCTGTTTTCCATTGCAGCTTGTTAAAACCGGCCACAAAATCGTCCTTGCGACCGATTCCCAAATAAGTGCCCAGCCCCATTCTGGTAGAAGGAGAGACTCATTATGAGGTAAAACGTATTCTTGACTCCAGATTGTATAAGGGTAAATTACAATATCTGGACCAGTGGAAGGGCTACCCTTTATCAGAGACTACCTCGGTAAAAAGTACTGACATGAAAGCAGACAGATTGATTCAGAGGTTTTATGATAAACATCCACTTAAACCCAGGGGGGATTCTTAACTTGCTTTTTGTTTCATTTACAGGACTTGCTTTCTTCTTAGGGGGTCCGACTGTCAACTCTACAACAAACCTGGCTGCAGCCATTTTGCTCGTTCTAGGTTGCCACAAGAATGGGAGGTGATGTGGAGGAGTTTTACTACTCTAAACATGTTACTGTCCCATGGGAACCAAGGTCATTTCTGTCAGTTAGATGAGGGGCGTGAGCATCTGTTTAGAAAGTCTGCCAAACTGTTCTATTGGGGAATGTAGCTGATTGCATAGCATTGGGGTGGGAAGTTCAACTTTGTAATATTGTATCTGTTTGAAGGGGATTTCAGACTGGTTTCACTTTTGACCGTGCCGATACTATGTAACCAATAAACATGTTCTTTGAGGAAATCTCAAGCCTCGGAGTTCTGATTTATTTGGTCTTGTCTATCAGAACCTTGACAGTGAGAAGGAGTGTAAATTATTCATAAATGTGGGTTTAATTTTCTAAATTTCAAGTTCGTTTGGATTGGTTACATGAATTTCAAATTCTATAATGAACAGCTAAGGTGCACCATTGACAAGTGTGACTGCTAACAAAAGAGGTAAGTCAGGTTCCTGTGACATTCCAGAATCATAAACCATGGTTTGCGCTTGGTTAATGATTTTTGCCTTGTTCAGAGTAGAGGATGCTAAGCATCTAGTAATGTGTTAATGTATTAAAGTGGGAAAGAACAAATTTGAAGCAATTAGTCTGCATCTATTATATTTCTACTTTATAATTGCTTGCAGGCATGACCAGTAGGTTTCGAACAATGCATCTCTGCCACTTGGATGTTAAATAGAAAGGGTGGTGGCTTTGCCTTAAAATGGATTTAAAACTGGTTTTTCTTTCTTCTTATAGTGCCCAAAGGCTCAAATTCTGACTAAATCTCTATGAACTGAAGGAAGGGAGGCAACGTAAGCCCCAGACCCTGATGAGCATGGTGTCTCATCTCCTATATGAAAGACGGTAAAGAATCAAGCATTTGTGATGCCTGGATATAGTTAGTGTCATTAAAAAATGAACTTCAGCTAAAAGATTTAAGTAGATAAAGCAGTGATTTTTGAACTTGGGATCAGAGACCCTTGGGAAGGGGTCAGGTGCAACTTAGTGGATGGGCACTATTATTTTTAATCCTGATCAGGCTCCCATAAACAAAGTTTCAAAACTAACTCTAGTCTTTGCTCCTCACTTTGCCTGCACAAACCATAGTAGCTGGTTGCAGTATTGCAAAAATTTAAGAACCCCTGTGACATATAGATTAAATTGTAAATATTAAAAGAAAGCAGTGTATTTTTTGCCTAGCACTAACAAAATAAATGTGAAGCCATACAAATCCACTGATCATTTTATGAGACTTTTAATGTTTTCTACCCCAGGATGCATCTCCTGAATAGTTGGTTTGCTACAACATCAGGATTATTGCTACATTAGTAGGCAGTCTTTGCTCCTTCATTTAGTTGAACTCTAGTTCCTATCAGTGTTAGTTGGCGTGGCTAAGATTGAGGGAGGATGGGAGTTGCAATCCAGCAGCCATACTGTCCATGACTCTGCTCTAGATGATAGTAGGTAACCTTCAGAACTGATGGGATTTTTTCCCCCCAGCTCCTTAGTATTGGAGATTAGACAAATTGTGGGCATATCCTAAACCTACCTATGTAGTCATCCCAAGGAAAATTTAATTGGTTGTATATTTTTGACACTGACCATCCATAATTTTTAAAATTTAGTTCATTGTAATGATACATATTTTATTTTTTGAGAAAAATGAGTTTGATTGCTACCTATATTTTCTTGCTGCTTCCAGGTTTGGACCTTATTATACAGAACCAGTGATAGCTGGGTTGGACCCAGTCATTTATGAACCCTTTATCTGCTCGGTTGATCCAACAGATGACTTTGTGGTCAATGGGACCTGTATAGAGCAGATGTATGGCATGTGTGAGTCTTTGGGAGCCAGACATGGTAAGAAAAATACAGAGTTGGTCATAAGAAATATAGTAGGATTAGCTAGTGGAAACACTCTTAATAGAAGCCAGAGTCTGGGCTTCAAAAAGCAGGTGTGAATATGGCTTTAGGACATGCATGCAGGTCCTTCCCAGCATTCTTCACTCTATAAAAAGCTCTTCAGTACAAAAATTCTATTTCAGTTTGAAATAGCATTTTTATATGCTACTTAGAATTCTGCTTTATACCTACATGCTGAATGCATGAATATATTGATATGTCCCAGAGAGAAATTATATGAGAATCTTCACATCCCTAATTGTGCATTGTCTCTGAATAAATTAATAGAGATCACATGTCTAATTCTTCACCTATCCATCCTCATCAAACTATTTGTCAAGTTTCGAAGCCCAGTCTTGCTGGTGCGACAGACATTGCTTCTCAACTTGCCAACGAGCTCGTGGGGAGGGGAGAGGTTTGGAATGCAGACTTCAAAGATTAAGAAAGAAGACCGTGGGAGCCAAGGACAGTGGCCAGGTGTCTGGCTAGACCCAGAGATGCTCTCTCATAACAATATTTTCCAACTTGATTGGGCAACATGACCTGACCCAGAGGAGGAGGAAGAAGTTAATGCTACTGTCAACTCTACAAAGGAGCATGGCTGCAGCCATTATTCCTACTCATTTTCGGTTGCCACATAGAATGGAGCGAGGGGGGTTGCCAGGTGCTTCGCTAGTCAAAATAACCTTTTGTCCCGTGGGAACCAAGGTCATCGGCTGCTCCTGAGACTGCAGGCTGGGCGTTGTGAAAAAAGCCCGCCAAGAAGATGTATTGGGGAACATAGTTGCTTGTATAGCTTTAGGGAAGGGATTTTTTAACTTTGTATTGGGGAATTGTTACGTGTATCTCCAGACTTGGTTTCACTTTTGACGTGCCGATACTTTGTAACTAATAAACATGTTCTTTGAGGAATTTGCAAGCCTCGGAGTTCTGCTTTATTTGTCTCTGTCTGTCAGAACCAAGTCTCATAAAACTTCATTTTCTCAGAGTGCTGGGCTCCGACTGCCTACCCACTCACTTTTGGGAGAGCTGTAAAGACTCGGCGAAGACTCAAGATGCAGGAGAAAATTGAAACCACTGCTAGCCGCAACGGGACTCAGGCTGTCAGAGCACACCTATACAAGGGGGTCCTAGTTTATCTCGACGACATCCTCATCTTTACAGAGACAATGGAGGAGCATGTCAAATTGGTTTGGGAGGTGCTCAAGAAATTATTAACAGCAAACCTTTATGCCAAACTATCTAAAAGTGAGTTCCATCAAACATGCCTCAACTACCTAGGGTACTGAATCTGAAACGAAGGGGTGGAGATGGACCCAGGGAAGGTCAAAGCCATTCTGGAATGGCAGCCCCCTTGAACCCACAAGCAGCTACAGAGTTTTTTGGGGTTCGTTAACTTTTACCAGCAATTCATCCCCTCATTCATGAAAATAGCCTTGCCCGGTTACCGAACTCTTGAAAACAGTCAAAGGGGGGTCAAAACCGCATCCTAGTCAACCTTTAAAGTGGACTATAGAGTGCCAAGCAGCATTTGAGCAACTCAAAAGGTTGTTCGTGGGAGAGCCCATCCTCAAACATCCCGATCCTGAGAAACAGTTCATCATTTAAGCAGATGCGAGCGATGTTGCAGTAGGTGTGGTTCTTCTTCAGAAAAATAATAAGGGGGAGCAGCAACCATGCGCATACACCTCAAGGAAACTCACCGACACGGAGCGGTGTTGGGCTGTATGGGAGAAAGAGGCATTTGCTGTACGATGAGCATTGCTAACCTGGCGCCACTTTCTAGAGGGGGGTAAGATTCCCTTTGAAGTGTGGACTGACCATAAGAACCTCTAAGCGCTCAAACCCCACGCAAATTATTCCCCAAACACATTCGATGGGCACAACATTTCAATTGTTTTAACTTTTCTCTCAAATACATTCCTGGGGGAAAAAACTTCCTGGCTGACGCCTTGTCTAGGATGCCACAGTACAAGAGCTGTCGAGAGGAGGTGGTAAACGCTATCATCCCCTCTCCTCAAAAAGCCTCTCAAGTAACCACTAGGCATCAAACCTGAATGCAATCCATCAGTTCTGATGGCGAATTGACCCAGAAACTTAGAACCGAACTGAATTCCAATACCTGGTTCAGAGACAACAGCTGTTAACCTATAGGGTGTCAACTCTACAAATGAGCATGGCTGCAGCCATTATTCCTACTCATTTTCGGTTGCCACATAGAATGGAGGGAGGGGGGTTTGCCAGATGCTTTGCTAATCAAAATAAACTTCTATCCCGTGGGAACCAAGGTCATCGGCTGCTCCCGAGACTGCAGGCTGGGCATTGCATAAAAAGCCCGCCAAGAGGATGTATTGGGGAACGTAGTTGCTTGCATAGCTTTAGGAGTGGGATTTTTTAACTTTGTTTTGGGGAAATGTTACGTGTGTCTCCAGACTTGGTTTCACTTTTGACGTGCCGATACTTTGTAACTAATAAACATGTTCTTTGAGAAATTTGCAAGCCTCGGAGTTCTGCTTTATTTGTCTCTGTCTGTCAGAACCAAGTCTCATAAAACTTCATTTTCTCAAAGTGCTGGGCTCCGACTGCCTACCCGCTCACTTTTGGGAGAGCGGTAAAGACTCGGCAAAGACTCGAGATGCAGGAGAAAATTGAAACCACTGCTAGCTGCAACGGGACTCAGGTTGTCAGAGCGCAGGCTGGCACTTCAGCCACTGAGGAGGCGTCACTGGCAGGGGCTCGGCCGAAAGCCAGGTTAATCCAACCTGGGAAGCTGGCACCGCAGGAAGGAGCTACAGCCCTAGCGGACCTCTTTAAAGCTGAGGCTGCCCCTCAGTGCAGGAGCACTCCTGTAACTGCTGGAGAGGAGCTCTTATTGCTGCCGTCCCAGGGTTCTTCTTCTGCGAATGGCAAGAAAGGAAAGGGGTCGATGGGATGGGATGACTCCGGAGAGTGGAGATTTCAGTCCGCAGTCCACTGCCCCTCGCTCGAAAAGCTGAAGCAGAAGTTTGGCCAGCTGCAGGTGAGGGATACAATTCCTGTTGCACAAGAGGTGGGTGCCGTGGGGGGAAATGCCAAGAACTACCCATCTCTTTCCCCCCCTCACCGGAGCTCCAGCCCAACTGCCGGAGTCTGTGCTGCTTCGCCCATCCCCCAACCAGCTGTGATACCAAGCCCTGTGTCCCAGCCAAGTTTGTTGCCACGACCTTGGGATGCCAGTCCTGGAGTCCAGCCAAGAGAAGTCCGGAGAGTGGTTCGGCCACGTCCCCAGGACCAGCAAGCCACCCAAGCCCAGCAAGCCACCCAAGCCCAGCAGCAGGTGCAGGCGGCTCCACCGAGGTTCGAGCCGCCTCCCATCAAGCCCACCTTTGATGGGGATCCTGAGAAGCTGACCTTCTTTTTAAACCAGGTATGGGCTCATTTAGATCGCTACACTTATGCCTACCTGGATGGGGCTATGATGGTGAATGCTGTGGCAGCAAGTTTAGAGGGAGAAGCAGCCGACTGGGTGACCAACCTCCATGATGAAGGAGCTCCTGAATTGCACAACATTAATCTATTCATGGAGCAACTGAGGGGTCAGTTTGAAGATGAATCCCGAGTCCTACTGGCCAAGAAAGAAATCCACCGCCTGAAGCAAAGAGGAGTACGTCCGTGAGTTCAGGAGAGTTGCTAACCGGCTGGGGCAGTGGCCTGAGCGGTCACTGATCAACTACTTCAAATGGGTTAGATCACGACTTGCTTCAAGCCTCCATCATTCGAGGTCTTCCTAACCTATTGCGTGAGTGGTACCGTATGGCGGTGATGCTGGACATTGAGCTGGACCACCCCCAAAAGTCAAGCACCAGAGAACCCAAGCCGCCATGCGTCCAAGAAAAACACCTCTATGGCTGATGTCCCCAAGCCTCTGCAGCCACCAACGTCTCCCAAGCACCAGTCAGGGCTCCAATCAAGTGTTACTGGTGCGGTCATATGGGTCACCATGCTGTGGAGTGCCCAGATCCTCACCCTCAACCCAGTAGCGCATCAGTCACTGCCGCAAAAGTGCAAAGTGCTCCCAGAAGGGGAAGAGAGAAAACCAACTGGGCACATCAAGGCCCGGGTGTTGAAGCCTCCCCTCCTGCCAAGCACGAAGCCAAACCCCAATCCGAGCCACAGCAGATGCTGGCACCATATGACAGTGAGGAGGAAGGTGAGGAGGACCCCATGGTGAGTCAGCCCATTCCCTCTTTTGCCATTCACGCCAGGCTGGTAGTGCCCAAAACAGGTGCTCACATGAATTTGAACATCCTAATAGACTTGAGATGCACCCGGTGCTTAATTAACTTACTCACTGTACTCAAACTGGGTATCAGAGCCAAGCTATTGCCCCTGCCCATGAGGTTTGAGCAGGCCGCATCTAACCGAACCTGTGCATTTGGAAATGTGTCGGCATTGGGAAATCATCCATTTTGTGGTGGTTCCGAAGATGACCGAAGCAGTAATTTTGGGGCTAGCATGGCTTGATAAATGGCGTCCTAACATCTGGTGGGAGGAGGGAATGCGGAAGTTAAGACTGGGGACAGGACCCCTCCCACCTACCACTGACAATAAAGCAAAGACACTGGCCATCAGCAAAATTCAAGGGGAGCCCCGCGAAATCCTAAAGACTGTAGCCAAGAAACTGCCAGGAATTCAACTGGTCCCCACAGAATACTGTGATTTTGCAGAAGCGTTTAGTGAGAAGGAATGTGACATCCTCCACCCGCACCAGGCCACGGACTGTGCTATTGAAATTCTGCCCGGCGCCAAGCTCCCTAAACCAAAGTTGTACTCTATGACACCCAGAGAGATGAAAGAACTGAGAGAGTACATCGATAAAAACTTAGCTCGGGGTTTCATTCAGCCAGCCAAATCACCCGTGGCTGCTCCCGTGCTTTTCAAGGAAAAGAAAGATGGGTCTCTTAGATTATACATGGATTTTAAATCTGTTAATGTGGTCAGTATGGAAAATACGTACCCCCTTCTCCTGATGAAGGACATGTTAGCCCACCTGGCTAAAGGAAAAATCTTTACCAAGCTGGATTTAAGAGAGGCTTATTACCGGATCCGGATTAGGGAGGGGGATGAGTGGAAAACAACTTTTAATTCCCCTTTGGGAAGCTTCCAATTTAAAGTGATGCCTTTTGGACTGCAGCCCCCCCCCCCCCGCTGTGTTTATGCAATTGATAAATCAAGTGCTCCATGATCATTTATACAAGGGGGTTTTGTTTTATCTTGATGACATCCTTATTTACACTGAAACCATGGATGAACACATCAAATTGGTCTATGGGGTGTTAAAGAGACTGTTAAAAGCCAAACTATATGCAAAACTGTCAAAGTGTGAATTTCACCAGACACGCCTTGACTATCTAGGTATCAGATTTCAAATGAGGGGGTAGAAATGGACCCTGCCAAAGTAAAAGCAGTACTAGAATGACAACCCCCATGCACCCGCAAGCAGCTTCAAAGTTTTCTGGGGTTTGCTAACGTTTATTGTCAATTTATTCACTCTTTCGCAAAGATAGCCATGCCAATCACCAATTTACTCAAAACAGGAAAAGGAGGGGAAAACCCCCGACCTTGTCAGCCATTGCAATGGTCATTAGAATGCCAGGCAGCGTTTGAAAAACTAAAGAGACTCGTTGCAGCTGAACCAGTTCTTTTTTTTTATATATAACAAGTTTTATTGATTTTTTTTGTTTTACAACCAAGTGCTTGGAACTCATCGTGGAGATAGGGCACTCCATACAACAAAGTAAAAAATATAATCATACATAGACAATTTGAATTACTTCTTTAAAGTTTCCCTCTCTAAGCAAAGAAAGAAAAAACAAATAGAAAAAAACACACACACACACACAATATCAATAATATTTCCACCCGTTTTCAGGCTTAACTAACTCACAATTAACATATTCCAATTTGGCCTTATATAAACATATAGTATACAATTCGGGTACCCATATAGTATAGATTATTTTTAAGATATAGATATTATTCCAGTTGTTCAATTTATACTTCTCTGTTTTAAAACCATTTTAGATTCAAGCCTAAAATAATAAAACAATAATTGTTTCTAAAATAACTTATAATATGCCTATTATCTATCTATCTATCTATCTATCTATCTATCTATCTATCTATCTATCTATCTATCTATCTATCTATCTATCTATCTATCTATCTATCTATCTATCTATCTATCTATCTATCTATCTATCTATCTATCTATCTATCTATCTATCTATCTATATATTAATGTCTCTATATTCTAATTCCTGTACTCTATCAAATATTTTTATAAATCATAGTTAAATATTTCACCAACTCCTAATTTTAGATTTTCCAATTTTCCATCTTGCCATCCGGACCATAATCAAATCAATAATTTACATCAATATTAACTCAGATCAAAGTCTTGAACCTTAGGAATCTCAGGCATATTAGTTCAGTCAAAGTCTCTAAAAGCCATTTTTACCCATCCAATAAAATTTTAGCTCTAACTTTTAAACCTAATTCTAGCTTTCTTTTTGTGCCAAGCAGGTTTCCACAATAGGGCTTCTAATTCCTTCCATAGTATTTGACCATACACATTTTTCCACAATTGAATCCAGTCATAGTCTTCTTCTCTTTTCTCCAATGTTGTCTGCACTATGTAATCAGTCTTAATCAATATGGTGATTGTTCGTTGTTTGTTCATGTTGTCTAGCATCAGCCTCTGTGATTTTTTTTAAGAGAACGACACCCACAGCCACGTCACTTGCATCAGCTTGAATGATGAATTGTTGTCCAGGGTCAGGGTGCTTAAGAACTGGTTCAGTAGCACTGGTCTCACCCCATTCAAAATAGTAACGGGTCGAGATTTTGTGCCCATGCCTGAGTTCCCACAAGAGCCTCCTACTTCCCAGACTTTGGACCAATGGGTGACATCTTTCCAGGGGGGTTGGGTGAATGTGAAGAATGCATTGTCCAAGGCTACCAAGGTTTACAAGGAGCAAGCAGATAAACGACGCTCCCCTCAGAAACCTTTTTATGTTGGACAATTAGTTTATCTTTCAATGAAATATCTACGGTTAGAGCTGCCCAGTCCGGTTTTCTCCCGCCGGGGGACCCTGAAAAGGGTCGAAAGTCGCCGTGGAGGGGCGACGAGCATGAAGAGGACCTCCCGCTGATCGCGGAAGGGCAGCAGCCCTCCCGTTTGATCCGGGGCAGCTCTTCTAACCAATGGGGAAAAGATCGGCCATTAACGTGGCCCATCACTAATGCCGTCTCCAGCCGAGGCCAAAACTACTATCAAGCACTTCGAAAGCACCGCAGAGGAACTGGGTGAGATCCTACCTTCTTTGTATCCCAAGTACTTTCCTGTAAAAAGCCTCTTGAAACTTCTTCCCCCTGCGAGGAGAGAGGGAAGGGAACGTTTCTTTTTCCCACCCTCTAAAATGGTGGCATCTGACTGCGTAGGGAAAATAAAGCTTTGAAGAGAACAACTAAGTAACTAGTTCTGCACTTTTCTGATATTTGGGGACCCAAAAAGCTCCTACTTTCACGGGGACCTGTTATTCTATCTGCTTGTAAAAAAAAAAGAAAAAGAATCTAAATTGGATAAAAACTTAGCCCGGGCTCTGAAAAGGATTCTAAATGCTATCGGGGACATCTTGTGGCGAAGCTTGGTACAGCAACTAAATATCCTTGATAAAGAGACCTGTTTACAGCCTAGACCCCTTGGTATTATCTAAAAAAAAAGATAAAAGGCTGAAAGAACAGCTGGGAGGTGAAATTGGCTTTTAAGAACTGTGGAGGTGAACATTTACTGACTCTTGATTAAAAAATAGCCTCCACTAAAGGACTATTCATAACCATCTCAGAAATGGAGGAGGACCAGCAACTAACTTCGATTAACTACAAACTTATACTTCTTGAAGCTACTGAGATAATTAAATCCAAACTGAAAGATAAAGGCGCCAGCTTGAATCTACAAACCGAAACCCAGATTCCAACTAAAGAACTTACAACTCAGAAAACAACAAAAGCGGAAGAAATTAATACCAAGACAGAGGACTTTAAAGAACAGCAACTACAATATATTGAAAATGCTCACAACCATGCAACCAAAGAACCTACAACTGAAAAAGTAACAGAAGCGGAAGAAAGTAATACCAAGACAGAAGGTGTTAAAGACCAACAAGGACAGCATACTGAAAATCTAGACAACCAAACAACAACTATAAAATTGGACATGACCTTTTACCTAAACCAGAAGAAACCTGAGGAAGAAGAAGACCGCACCAAATTGAAGATAAAGATATGGAGATCTGACCCACCAGGACAACAATGCAATGATTATAAATGGGCCAGCCCCTCTGGAAAATTGATGACTAGATGGTCTCCTTTGGTTCAAGCAATATGTGCAAGAATGAAGGGAGATCTATCTGATGATTTAAAGGCATTGGCATGGAAGCCTGGTTGGCACAAAAAGAAAGCTAGAGTTAGATTTAAAAAATGGGGTCTTTTGATTTATTAGAGAGGATTTTGAAGTCTCAACTAATGGGCTAAAGTGAGATTTTGAGATGAAGGCAAATATGATTATTAGATTTAAATATTGTGGAAAATGATAAAAAATAAGGGACTAACTGGCTTAATACTTAGGATTTAGATTTATAAGGGAAATTGAAAATAACTATTAGAAACCAGCCTTGAACTATTGTTTAGCCCAGAAAATATAGATGATGGATTTGAGACAATAAAGGTTATTTTATTAGTAAGTAATGATGTATTAGGATAAGAAATAGAAAATGTATATGAAATAAAATAAGAATATATTTAAGTAAGTAATATGATACCATAACTTTTGCGCAGTGAAATAAAGGAAATTTGGGTTACCAGAAATTTAAATACTATGGATGTTAAAGGTTTAATTGGAATATTGTAATTAAAATTGAAAAATTAGTTAAAACTTAAAAACAGGATATGGATATGTATAAGCAAAAAATATATTGATAAATGTTTTAATTGAGCTTGTCATGGTTAGAAATCTACTAATTTAAGCATGATATATTGAATGTTAAGGGAAATAGAGAAGGAATTTTTGATAATGCAACCTGAGATGTGTACTAGAGACTTTCTTATTGAACTGGAATGTAAGATCCATGAATCAAGGCAAGCTGGACGTGGTCAAACAAGAGATGACAAGACTGAACATCGACATCTTAGGAATCAGCGAACTAAAATGGACAGGAATGGGTGAATTTAATTCAGGAGGACATCAGGTATACTACTGCGGGCAAGAATCCTCAGAAGAAATGGAGTATCCTTCATAGTCAATAAAAGAGAGAAAGCAATACTGTAGATACAATCCCCAAAATGACAGAATGATCTCAGTGCGAATCCAAGGCAAGCCATTCAATATCACAGTAATCCAAGTATATGCACCAACACTGGTGCCTGAAGAGGATGAAATTGACCGGTTCTATGAAGCCCATGTTTTGCAGCCCCTATAGAATCAAACCAAAAAATGATGTCATTATCATCATGGGGGATTTGTCGAATGCTAACGTAGGAAGCCAAAAGCTAAACGGAATAACAGGCAAGTTGGCCTTGGAGTACAAAATGAAGAGGGCAAAGGCGATAGAATTTTGTCAAGAGAATACGATGGTCATAGCAAATACTCTTTTCCAACAACCCAAGAGACGTCTCTACACATGGACATCACCAGACGGTCAACACAGAAATCAAATTGACTATGTGCTCTGCAGCCAAAGATGGAGAAGCTCTATACAGTCAGTAAAAACAAGACCAGGAGCTGACTGTGGCTCAGATCATGAGCTTCTTGTTGCAAAATTTAGGCTTAAATTGAAGAAAGTAGGGAAAAACACTAGGCCACTCAGGTACGAACTAAATCATATCCCTGATGAATATACAGTAGAGGTGACAAATAGATTTAAGGAATTAGATCTGATAGACAGAGTGCCTGAAGAACTATGGACGGAGGTTTGCAACATTGTACAAGAGGTAGCAACTAAAACCATCCCAAAGAAAAAGAAATGCAAGAAAGCAAAATGGCTGTCTGAGGAAGCTTTGCAAATAGCTGAGGAAAGAAGGGAAGCGAAAGGCAAGGGAGAAAGAGAAAGATACACCCAATTGAATGCAAAATTCCAGAGAATAGCTAGAAGAGATAAGAATGCCTTCTTAAATGAACAG
>JALGBA010002952.1:0-39584 GCA_023970755.1 Azemiops feae | reverse complement strand
CCCTGAGATATTGGAACACTGCTATCATGTCCCCCCTCGTCCTTCTCTTCATTAAACTAGACATACCGAATTCCAGCAAACGTTCCTTATATGCTTTAGCCTCCAGTCCCCTAATCATCTTTGTTGCTCTTCTCTGTACACTTGGAATACTGCATCCAGTTTTGGTCACCACGATGTAAAAAAGATGTTGAGATTCTAGAAAGAGTAGTAAAGAATAGTAAAGTCATCTTCAAGTTGACTTGTCTTGACATCAAAGTGGCTTGTTCTTGCTTTCTTCTGCTATGTTCTTTTGGAGATTTCTGAGATTTTTCTGGTCTTCCATCCAGGTAGTAACTAGATTTGGCCCTGCTTCTTTTCCTAGGTGCTGCCACCTGTTTGTCAGCTGATTATTACCCAAACTTAGATTGAAAAGTGGAATACAAATTCTCAGATAGATCTTATGAGACTATATATTTACATATTCTGTACTTATAGTTTAACTTTCTCTTTTCTGTTAATATGTTTTTGGGATTAGTGATATGTATGAACAGAAAAGTGAGAAGCCAACTCAGTGAATCAAGCCCTCCACTGTTCAAAATGAAGCTATATTTCCATAAATGAATATACATGGAACACTAATAAGTATGCATATTGTTGTTTGAGCTTTAAAGTGGGTTTTGCATTATCTTTAAATATGTCTATGAAATATTCATTACAATGTTCTGTTCTGCTTGATTGTATTTCCAGATCATTTAAACGATGCTTTGCCATCTCCATTTTCAGATTTAGAATGGAATAACTTTAATGCTCTTATTAATAGCAGACAGCTGTGGTTTTTTTATTTGTAATGTATTTTTTTTTATGTTTGGGTTTGTGAGTTTTTTCCTACAGTATTTTTCTTTGTAAAAAAAATTAAGTGTTAAAATAAATGTGTTAAGCTGAAAAGAACTTTTCTTGCTTAGTAAATTTCCTTTTATACGGCAGTTGGCAAGAATAGTCAAATCGCTGCAGTTCCAAAGTATTAAATCAGATGTTAGATTAATTTATAATATTTCCTAACATAGATTTCCCCAATTTTTCCAATGTATAGTCCAAGCATACACATTATTTCCATTCAGAATTGCTTTTTATAAAGCACCCAGTTATTTACGTTGTAAATAAAAAGCACATGGAAGGCAAGGTTTTTGAGAAGCATCTCTTACTACAAACAAATACAAAAAAGCTGAAGAACTATTATATGAGAAGAACTGAACTGGGGGAAAGAAAAACTGTTTATCTAAAATATTTTATCCCATGTTTTGGCTACCTAGCAGGTAATGTGGTTAACAGTAAAACAGTATTCATCTCAAAGATACTGTCTGTATCAATCTATCAATCTATCAATCAATCAATCAATCAATCAATCGATCGATCAATCAATCAATCAATCCTCAGTAAAAACAAATTAAATAAAACTAGCATGAAACAAAATCTAGTAACAAGGATGGCAAGAGTCAGTCTGAGAACTGAAAGTAATATGAATCTCTGCCCAAAGTGGGAGTAGCTCAAAGATTTGCTTCTGCGTGGACACTAATTAGGTTTCAAAGAGTGGAGCAGTGGTGAATTTGAACGGGTGGGGGGTTATAACTTTCCTTATTGTTCATCTCGATTCAGGCAGAATCAAGCTGTGCCAAATTATTTTGGGCTTTACAGTCCATAATTGCATTTGGAAGTAAACTGATAATTTGAGAATTTACCAATTATTATGTGGGGCAAAAATAAGTCTTTAGCTCTCTAGCTAATAGAAGGGGGCATAGATGTGTTAATCAATGAATTGATCCAAAAGATGCTTTTAAACTGTCTTTGTATTACAGAAATATTTAAACATTAAACTGTTATGCCTGACGAGGTCCTCTCAATGATTAAGGAAAGCTTACACTATAATACCTTTCAGTCTGTAGCAATATATATTATATGCCATCAAATCAATGTTGAATCTTAGTGGCCGCATAATTTTCTCCATGACAATTTGTCCTAAACTATTTCTTCAGGTCTTCCAATGGTGGACTCATTGCTACTATAACTTTGCTGCTGGTTGTCCTTTTCATCTCTTTCCTTCTGCCTTTCCCAGGATTAGAGTCTGCTATAGGAAGCCAGGTCTTTGCATAATGTGCCTGGTCATTTGTGCTTTGTGTGAGAACTCTAGGTTGATTTGTTCATTGTTCCATTTGCTTGTTTTTTTGGCTATCCATGGTATGTGCAGTAATCTTCTCCAACACCAAAACATCAAAAATATCAATGCTCTTCCTATCTGCTTCTTCAAAGTCCAACTGCCATAACTTGTATGATTCTGATCTTTATGGGTTTAAATACTGTACATCATGACATTTGAATATCTTTTCCAAGACTTTCATGGTTGCTCTACCATGTTTTAATTTTTATTCATTTCTTTATATATATACAGTATATGTATATATAACCAATTCTATACACATTACCACATTGATATGTGTAGGTATGTGATAAACAGTGATACCAAAAATTGAGTAAGAAGGACAAAATAATTTTTTAATCTGCTTCTAGCTTTACATTAAAAAATGAGCACTGGTCTCATAAAGGAAATTCTAATTTCTATATATATATATTATTCTAACTTCAGAAGAAAGTAAATTTTAATTCTTTTCCACTGCAGGAAATATTTCACTGCCAAGCAAATGTGTTTCATGATTTAAAATATTAATTATTGTTTATATGCTATCACGAACACTTAGTGACCCCATTGATAGAATTTCTCCAGAATTAGCAGCTTCATATCTTCCAACAGTGCACCCCTCACTGCTACGAGTCAATCCATTTTGCTGCTTCTTTCTTTCTTTTCCAGTAACGTGGATTTATTAAGGGAACTACGTCTTTATTTTTGCATAATGTGTGAGAATTTTAGTTTCTTATATTACACTTCTTTCTCTGGGTCTGAAGTGCCATGACATAGCAGCACATACAAACCAGTGCCTGGATGACAATCTATATGTAGCTTCTTAATTACTATGATAGAAGACTGGTGGGATGCTAATGAAATAAATAATTTAAAATGTTATTTTCTTTCTTGCTTTCCATGCTTTAAAAAGATAAACTCAGACACTACTTTCATTTCAAGATAAATCAGTGCATCTGGAAGGAAGAAAGTGACATAGGGTTTCTTAATTTACCTAATTTGCAACTTGTCACTGTTTAAAATTAATGGATTAGACCAGTGTTTCTCAACTCTGACAACTTTAAGATCTGTTCTCTTCCAATTTCAGAATTCCCCAGCCAGATGCTTGAGGAATTCTGGGAATTGAAGATTACTCACTTTAGAGTTGTCAATGTTGAGAAACAATGGATTAGACAGTATACAGGCTATGGATGTGGGACTAAAAGTAGCAGTGGCTCCACAGCTTTATACAAGCAGTATGTATTATATGACAGAGCAGTTAAGTTTATTGCTGGGATATATAATCTAATCCCAGTAAAGCACTGTTTATGCTAATCTTACAGTCTCCATTATACATCAACCATTCTTTAAAAAAGCATTTGAGCAATTCTCTTTTTTGTTTTAGATAATTTTTTTGTCTCTCAGGCTTCTAGTCAATAATAGGTTATTTATTTTAAAAAGTTTGTTGGAAGTATGATATATACATTTTAATTTTATTGGTGCCCCAAAGTGAGGAGGAGTAATATGTTCCCACTGAGTGGGAAGTGAACAATGCTGAAGTAACCACTTGTGTATGAATAATGAGTAATATGAATGACTTAGCAATGTAACTGAGCTCAGAATTACAATCATAACTTGTGGTAGTTGTCAAGTGGGTCATCATGTGATTGCCTCCAATTATGAGATCTTTTTTGCAATTCCTGAATATTACTTTAAAACATGTGCCATTGTATTCTATTACCTTTGTCAGCTGTAAAATCAGAGTATAGGGATATAATCCTGAAAATTTGTTCTGCATTTGTACTGTTCCTTGAATCTAGATTTGTGCCTGGTTGTTTATGCATGCAAGCATGGATAATACTGTTTCTAAAGCATCTGTTTTTATTGTTTAAGATAAATATTTATAACACAAAAGTTCAAGCAACTTATTTCAGTTCCTACTAACAAGGCAGTTCCTGTGATATTCTAATCAGGAGAACTAATTGCCATACAATTATCTTGGTATAAAGTAGTAATATAGTTTTATTTATTTCCCATTCAGCCCCTGTGCTTCCTGGGGCCTATCAACAAAATCAGCCTCAAGGATATGGTTACATGCACCAGACTAGTGTGTCATCTATGAGATCAATGCATTCACAGCCACATTCAGCTAGCTTGGTGAGTATTAAATTGAAAGATATTTAAAAATAATTTTGCTATATTTAATACTTTAAAAAGTTGCCAGGATGCAAATTTCAAATTAATTATGAAGAGATGCTATAAACGAATGTATTTTCTTTTTACATGAGTGTCTGTAGGAATAAAATAAAAAAAGTCAAGATGGGCAAATGCAACCCTGTGATTGGAGCCCTGCCATTTGATCACATGGTTGTTCCTACCATCTTAACATTTTTGACTACAATTATGGACATCCCTGAATGACTACAGATTTCTTCTTTGAAAAATGTTTTACACAAAAGGAAGGCTTGCAGAGTCATTCAGCCAGCAATTTTAGTCACATAAAAGTTTTATGGATGGTGTGTAGATAGATGGATATATGCTTATAGAAATTGTTGTATTAATTGGTCAGTAGCTGCCTTTCAATGGAATATGTTTAATGGACTTTCCTCTATTTTCTGTTAACAGAGAACTTATAGAGCTATGTATGACTATAGTGCCCAAGATGAAGATGAAGTTTCCTTCAGAGATGGTGACTACATCATCAATGTACAACCGATTGATGATGGTTGGATGTATGGTACAGTTCAGAGAACTGGGAAAACTGGAATGCTTCCAGCAAATTACATTGAGTTTGTTAATTAGTTCAGCACTAATTCTTATGAGCATTTTGATTTACCTATACTCTTTTTAAACAAAGTATTTTTAAAACCACAACTTTATGATTTCCCTGTTAGTGTAACAATCTGTGATCATATGCTAAAGTCAACATATAGTCCAATAAGGAATCTAGGAATACTGAGCTCTGGAATCATGATATTTAAAGTGATTTATAAAAACATACTGATGTTGGAAACTGGATTAATTTCATTTAGCTCCCAAATAGAATCCTGCCTTTACAGTAGGTTGTGTTTCTTGTTTGAATTATAAGTATAAAGCAACTGATATTTTTTTATTGTGTGACTTTGAAATTGTAAGAGGTATAGCTTGCTGTTGAGGTTTGAGTTATTAAAAATTCAAGTGCATTGAATCAATGTTTTTGTTGTAACAAATGACATGATCAAGAGTTGCTTACTACTGCTTTGCATACCATGTTCTTAATGATGAAAGGTTCCTACTACCTATAGTTGTCTAATCTATTGTCTTTACTCTAAAGTTCTCATTTGCTCTCTTTCTGCTTATATTAGACTTCCCAAAGCACTAGTTGACATGACTGCTGAATCATTAAATGTATGAGTCTTTTGGGTCAGTTAGTGACAAATTCACAATGCTCTTGTTAAATTCTGTGTTTTCTGTTGTGTTAATACCAATTTTTTATTTGCCACTGTATTAATAGTCTTTATATAGAAGTCATTATCATTTAAAACATCTTTCAAATTATACCAATCTCTAACATTTCCTTTTATCACGATGGGAGTTTTCAATGAAAGTGACTACAGGTAGTCTTCTACTTACGACTTCATTTAATGATAGTTCATAGTTAATGATGGCCTCAGATAAAGTGACTTACAATTCCTCCTTGAAATTATCACCACTGTACACTGTTACATGATGGCAAATTAGATGCTTGGCAACTGACAATGACTCTCATTTATGACAGTTGCAGTATCTTGCAGTCATGTGATTGCAATTTATGACCTTTCCAGCTGGCTTCTGATTAGCAAAGTCAATTGGGGGAAGCTGGATTGATCCAGGTCACATAATGACTCACTTAATGTCCATATTGTTAGCAACAAAAATTCTGGTCCCAATTGTGGTCATAAGTTGAGGACAACCTGTATATTTTACTTGCAACAGTATAATGGATTGGTGATGAATTTTAGTTATAACATGAATGTAAGCTTAGATTTGAATTTAGTGAATCAGCAGGATTCTTCCCACCAGTTTAATTTAAAAAAAGGTAGATTTTCACTAGACTTCCATTCTTCCTTGTCAATATAACTTATCAATATCTTCAATAACTGAATTATGACATCAGAAATATTCCTTTGAAGAAAGATTTTAAAATTTTAAAATACTACTTTCAAAAAACGTTTAAGGATTTAGAGATTGACATCTGCTTAAATATACTGGTTAATATAAACATAACAAAATACTTTGTAGATATATCTAAAAGTTGTTTGGAGTTCATGAGATCCATTGGAGCTAGCTAGTAAGAAACTGGCAGACTGAGGACAAGGAAAGAACATATGAAGCCCTATAAGGTCCTAAACAATGAAGGCAAAGTGTATTGTATAAGACAGCATTTTAAGTTCCCCACACTGCCTGCAGATTTCTTACTGCTTTTTTAGGCCTGTGCTAAATTGGTTAAACCTAAGCTAACTAAATTTTTCTTGGTTTCATTTTGACTGTTGGAGTTGATGTGATCATTAAAAATGAAGTATCAGAGGTACATGCATAACCGAAGAGCTATAGCTAAGGTTGTAGCAAAGAGCACAGCCCTATTCTTTTATTTTTCCTTTCATTAATCTCAAAGGAATGAAAATATGATGTATCCATTTCTGGCTGGTATAGGTGGACGTTTGATAAAAATGAATGAAGTTTTATCTGGTTGGAGGTTTCTCTGAGCAAAGCCTGGGAGCACATGGCATATAATGTGAAAAAAACCCCATTTTTTGAGTAATGAATTAAACATTTTAAAACTCAAATCATATTTCTTCCACGAATTCAATCTGAGACAATCCATTCTTACCCATCCTCTGCATAGCAACAACCTATGTTTTAAGGTTAAAGCAAAGTATAAGTGAGGCTTTTTATATAGCACTCTATAGGATAGATAAGTGACTGGCAGCATTCAGTATCCTATTTGTAGCTTCCAAAAAGAGAATAGATGGGATGAACTTTAAAAAGCAACATGAGTATTTAAACTCTGCAGAGACATAATCCACTGATAATATTACTTAAAAAGAATGTGAGACTTCTCAATTTGGCCCAATTTTTTCAGGTGGGAGGGTTAGGAGCCAAATTTTGAGAAACTCCAAAAGGTAGTTTTTTTTTTAAATGTCCTGTTCTGATGAAGTTCCAAAAATTATTGGCATGCCTTCTACAGATTTGTAGCAGAACAGAAACTAAAAATATTTTTCCAGTGCATGCCGTGGCTGCTGAGTATTACTGTATTGGATTGAATCATAGGTTTCTTTCTTCCTCTTTGAGGAGCAGTCTTTGTAAAAGATGAAGGAAAACTTGGGATCCATCCTATTATTATTACTATTCCAAATGTTATAGTCGGGGGATGGGTGGGAAGCAAAATAAATATGGCCCAAAACATGGGAAGAAATGCTACTTTTATTTATTGGAATGTGTTCCCCAATTGTTGTTTCTCACCAATCTCTGCCAATGTAGTCCTGAAGCAAATATTTAGATACACTCTTGCAAAAGATATCACTATGAATTCTGTTACTTCTATTGTATTTTTATAATATTCAAAGTATTATATAAAAGGGAGATTTGGAAAGATCTTATTTTTCTATTTCCTTGGCTTAGCTATTAGATGGCATGGATATTAGATTAAATAATTATGCAACTCATATTTTTTCTGGTCTGAATGAAATGTACATTATTATTATTATTATTTTTAATCTAGGTGAGGTTAGGGAAGAGAAAATTCCAGGGAAAACTCTTTTATTACTTTTATACCTATTTGTATCTAAAGGATAAAATATATTTTGCTAAAGTTATAAATCATAGAAATGAAAGGTATATTGGTCTTTCACAGAGACATGGCTCCACTGTGTTTATTTTACTTTTGCATTGTCTAAAGAAGCAGATTTAAATTGCCCTTAACAAGATGTCATAACATTGTTGCCAAAACGTAAAAGATCACTATTCTTTCAGCTATTAGCCAGGAAGCTTTAAAGATATAAAATCATTATTTAAAAGAGGTTATTTTTTTTTAATCAGAGGGAGAGAGAGAGAAAGAAAAAGAAAGAGAGAGATAAAAACAAAGGTCCAGAAGATGAATAAATGTTATGCCTTTAGGAACTTTTTTTGTGATATTAATATCAAGCCTTTCTCAAAGTGTGTGAACACAATCCCAGAATAGTTGATAATACAGTGTTATCCCTCTTGAGGGCAACAAAATGAATCAGACTATTATTGGTTTTAAAAGTGCTACAATTTGATGGAAAGTACGGGGCAGTTTGCTATGCAAGGCACGGAAAGGAAATCTTGTTTTAATAAAAGAATATAATTTTTGATTTACATATTTATAACATTGTGATAGGGATACCACTATCCCTATCTCAGGGATACCAATATTTCTCTGTGTGGAGTTGTTTGTTTTGAAGGTGGCTCTCAACCTCAAATCTACCATTGATAGAATCAAAATGTAAAGTGGAAGAGGACTTTAGTCATTAGTGTCAGTAAAAACTATTATTTGTGCATTTGCAAGTGCAGAAATGTGGGATCTCATCTGTGTGCACATTTTTGTTAAGTAAATAGTATTAACGAGTATAGGATAGAGAAGTTAAAAGTTTAATTCCTGATCTGCGTAAAAAAAAATCTTATCTCCTTACTGAGGGAATACCTTTGATTGATCTTATTGGCCACCATCATTTTTAAAAGCAACAAGATTTTCTTTCTATCTTTAAATCTTAAGATTCAGAAAAATATTCTTGAAGAATAAAATAATGATGGCAAAATTCAGGAATTTTTGAAATGATTAGTTTTAGACTAATCTACTAGTGGGTTTTACTCTGCAGTGAAAAGTAGAGCTGACAAATCACATTTGTGCGAGGAAAACAGTAGACAAAAGTAACATTGATTTCTTTTCCCACATCCTATATTGCAGTAGATGAATTTCCAAAAGCTATAAAAGATTTTTTCCCCCCAACTTGGAACTTGGAAATCTGCTGTCTATATTCTGTACGCAGGATACAAAGAAAACTAAGGATGAAAATAGAGGACTTTCCTTAATTTTAACACACAGACTAAGCTTATTGTCATGAAATATATTACTATGCCTTAAATATTTCTTTGAGAAATATAAGTATCTTAAATTTTCATGGCATAACTGTATCTGCATTTTTAAAAAAGAATCATGTAATATTTTGATGCAATAACGCTGTTCAGTCATTCAGTCATTCTCATTATCTGATGGACTTTATTTTGCCAAGATTGTTTGCTGATATCCTTTTCCTGAAGTTATTGTAAATTCATGTCTCATTCACACTATCTAGCTGCTTGTCTTCTGCTAGCCTAGTTTTCTATTGCCTACATTTTTCCAATCTCCATAATGCATAAACTTTAGCTCCTTTATGAGTGCTTCCAGTGAGCAATTCTCAACAATTTCTCCATCTTTTCAATTCAAGGTAGCAATTTTTCTTTGTTGGATCTTTCTGATAGTATCATTCCCTCTTAAAATTGGGAAAACCATGATCTTAACAATACGTACATTTGTTTTCAGTGTGTTATGTTAATGATCTTTGGCTCACTTTAATATCTTGCCCTCCACAATATTGAAGAACTGTATAACAACATTCCTTCTGCAAAAGAAACCTGCCCCTATAGGAACCTGGGACTCTATCCATGTGTTCCTTTAGTATCTTTGTTTAGCAATTTGTGCCCTACCCACATAACTCATTTGCTAACAGAAGGATGACTTTGTTTTATATTATTGGATTAAAATTTAACATCTCCAAAAGTGTTGCAAAATTTCACGCAGTTACTATTGCTTTATATGTAGAAATATTATCTTAATTTTAAGATTTTATAACTATATAAACATTATACTTTTATTTTATTTTGGACCACAATGAAATTATACTAGAAGTGTCAGTCTATCCATACAGCAGACATCTCTATTTCATGGTTTCAGCCATAATGCCCGTGAACTTTTTTTAATCCTAGAAGGATGAGATCTATTACTGTTTGCCTGCCTATTTGCAATGACTTGGCATTGCTTGATTAGTATTCTTTATCTCTTCTTAAGAAGTGATCCCTTAAGTCATCTTTATTTTTAGCCTTCGGTATAGTATCTGAGGTTAGTGATGTTTTTCCCAGCAATTTTGATTCCAGTTCTGTTCTTCTAGTCCAAAATTTCTTATGATATACTTACATATAAGTTAAATGAGTAAGGTAACAGTATACAATCTTGGCACCTACCTTTTCTAACTGTATATAGTTTGGTTGTTCCATGTAATGTTTCTGTTTGCATTGATTATGTAGAATTACTCTATACCTGTTTCTCTTATCTGGAAATCAATATTTAGTTGGGAAGATTTTCCTCTGTTGCTTTTGATTTTTCTATTTCCATGACTATTTATAAAATATTATCAGATACCCATTTTCTTTTGCCTTGTATTTTAATTTCAGAATATTTTTGTTTACTTTTTTAAAGAAATCATGAATTTCAATCTAGACTGCTTCAGACAGTCTAGATTATTTGTTTTCATGATTTGAATGCCAGTCATAACCATGTATTGTTTTTGCTGAATGTCTGGAGTTGATTTTGATGTTGTTCACCTGGAGAACTGCAGACATAGAATCATATTGGAAGAAAGTATTTGCTGCAGACGTGGAATTTTTATGCAAAATTCTTACTAATGCCCTACTTATTAGGTATGCTAAGGCTAAATTTTTGCATTATACCATTTGCTGTTTTACTTCTAGCATTCAAACCTCCCATAATTAATATTTCATAATTCATTTTTTGGAAGTGCATTGTACATTGTTGTATTTGTTAGCAAACTATAGCAAGTTTTCATTGTACTGTTCAACTTCTGTGTCTGAAGGATAGATTTGGATTACCATAATACTGATTGGTGTGCTTGGATCCAAATGGAGATTATTCTATCATTTGGGAGATTGTATCTGAGCTCTCATTTTTCACCTCTTTTCTTAATAATGGTGACTATTATATTTCTTCTGTGATTTCCTTGTCAATAGTAGATGATTTTATGATTCTCTGACACGAAGTGCAGTCAGTTTTAGTTGATTCCTTATTTTTACTCTAAAAACACCAGATTTGTTTTGGTTCATAGTTCTCACATGTATCAGTGTGAGGATATCTTTGCAGCATCGAACTTTCCTTTTGCTTCCGGTTATAATAGCAGCTGGACATCATTTCAGTTTTAATCTAGCCACATCATGAACACCAGTGCTACTCATAACATTGTCCTGATTGTGGATGTTCATTTGGGGTTTTTTGACAGAATACTGGAGTGGATTGCTGTTTCTTCTGGGCCACATTGAGACTAACCTTGTCTGTGATCTGTTGATCATGAGTGACCCTTATGGGAGCCCGCCCTGCTATAGGATAGCTCATAGCATTACTGGACTGTGCAAGTCCCATTACAAGGTAACCGTACATGAAGAGTAATATGTTGTATGTTTAAAAAGCAGAGTGATAACCAATCCATCAAGTATTTTTAAAGCATATGTTACTATAAGTACTGATTTCCCAGATCTGAAGTTTACTTTTTGCTGCTAATGGAGAAGCAGGGCAATCTATATTCAGTCTTTTCACTCTCCCACCTTCAAATATTATCCATTGCTACTACAATTGGTGATTTCTTTGCCATTACTGAAGTAGTTTACAAATGAATGAAAGGAACAATTTTCACAGTTCTGATTTGTCCACATGCAATGCAGCAATATTATTAAATAGGATACTGAATTGCAAGGGGAAAATGCCAGCAATGGCCACCAGGTCCATGATCTCTGCAGCCCCAACATGCCCAGCATGTCACTTTGATAGTCCTCAATTTGGGAATTCTGTGGAAAGAAAAAAAATAATAATGAATGGATGGATGGATGTTGTATTGCTGTTGTTGTTGCTGCCTACCCATCTAAGAAGTTGGGGTGGAAGGGAGAAAAAGGGGAGGCTTATAAGAGAGCGGCACATATGAAATGGTAGTTGTCCTATTTATTTTTTATGTAAAGAAATCAAGCATGAAAAGCATTGTCTGCATGAGAAAGAGAAAGAAATGGAGAAAGAGACGAAGCTGGATGGCTAAAAGCATCTTAAGCTTTTAAGATCATTCAATACCTCTATATCAGTTTAAAATGAATTGTACTTATCCAAGAATATTGACCAATTATGAACATATTTAAATAAATGTTAGCAAAGCACTTTTCATATTAAGTGCTACCTGTACATAAGGTTGCTTCATGCATCATGCAGGCAATGTAGTTGCCACCAGAAATTTCATTCTTACCTATTAGACTTCTATGCCCACAATGCTAACAAAACCATGCAAGGGTATTTTTCTATCCATGGTTTGTTGACGAAGCCAAAGCTGGTTGGATTTGCACATATTAAGTCAAAACCTGTAATTTATAAATCACAAGTGGCTGAGTTTGCACAATTTGCTTTAGAAAATCTAAGTAAACTATAACATGGTTTAGTGTGATGCATGGGATATGAGCTCATCCTCTTTTGATCAGTCATTATATAGAAATCTAGTCATCTCCTCGCAGTGCTTGCTTTCAGTGCTGCAGTACTCATCTAGAGAATTGCCATGCCAAAGTTGCTTTCAGTGATAATTGTATCATTTTGTAATATCTGAAATAGCCTTTAGAGTCCCACTGTGAATATTTATAAGTCTGGATAACTGAGAAAACATTTTTGACACCTTCTTGAGAATGAAAGGCATATAGGCAGTCTCCAGGTTACACAAAGGTTTCATTATAGGAATCCATGTATAAGATGATAATAGCAGTAATAATTTTTCACATGTACAAATATGTTGCCTGCTATTTTTCAGATTTGCAAAATGGGGGCTGTCACTCTTTTTTCCCCTTTCCAGTCAGAGCTTATTTGACTGGATCAAAATATCTTGATCTTTATTTTCCATGAAAGAATAACAGCAATATACTCTTCATTTTAAATTATTTCCAAGAATAAGTAGTGAAAATCATACAAGGAAACAGTAATTTGACTATATATTATGTGTTTTGAATAATATGTAACTTTAAACTACTGGATAAATGTTAGCTAGTGTTTAACTAATTAGTTTAGCATTTAGTGTATTGAAACCAGTTGGTGATACAGAACTATTCGAATCTTCTAGACACATCCTGCTAGCAAACATAGACTTGTATACGTTACAAATCACAAAGAAATTAATCTTTTATCAACATTTCTGAATGTTGTGGCTTTATTAATTTTTTGTCATACTTGGATTTTATTTCTACTTTTCCCTGAAAGAAAAAAGCACATTTATTAAAAATATCTTTTTATTCCATAAAAATCTCTTATGCTGTCAACAGTTTTTGATGACACGTGTGATTCCTAAGGCTCCATATCTAGTCCTTGGGCTTGTGGTTAAAAGGATCTACAACACACCCTGGCTTGCTACCATCATCAAGGGCAATGCTTGTAATAACAATTCACTTTTCTGGTTCATCCCAAATATCCTTGAATTAAGAATGTGACAGAGAGAGGAGTATCAAGGCAAACTTATTTCCATCACCCTCTTATTTAACTCCTCTGAAGATCTTTGTAGATTGATCCAAAGGCCTTCATAGATATTGGAGACATATTTACCTGAGCTTGTTTTAACGCTCTCTCAATTTTAATCCAGACAAAGCAATGTTTCACATAGACTGAACTGGAGGCATTTACACTACCTATCCCCTGAAATTTGATAAATAATGTGCAAAGATCTGCAGAGATAATCAGATGTGCCCACTCTTGCTTCTACTGTTCTTTTTACCTTTACATGGGGATGTTATCTCATTGTAATAGAGTACACTTTTATATTCTGCCAGGTTGCTTCCTACTGCAGGCTTTGTTCTTATTGGATAGTTGGCCGAGGAAAGAAAATATTTAATATCTACCCATCTACAAAGAATCGAACATAAAAGAAAGAAGCAAGTTGGAGCAGAGTGCATCATGATTAATATTGCATCAATAGAGTGACTGTGATAACTCAGCTTTCATTAACAAAAATGACTTAATTCTCAGGTTTTCTGCTCTGCCTTCCTACGCCTCTTTTAAAATTCAGGCTGAAATCTGCTTCAAACTTTCTTTCCGTCTGTTTCCCAATTTTTTCTGATAATATTCCAATAGTTGGTTTGTCATTAAAAAAAATCTAGTCCTCTCCCCCATGTTGCTATAAAAGCAAAAAAGAAGAATTCTCCTCCCCGATGCTCTACTGGAGATTATATTTAATTGTGCATCTTACAGACCAGCCACCTGTTTAGACGGTATTGCCAATCCACAGGATTGGGTTCCTAGGTTTTTCTGAAAATGTCAAGAGTTGGTATTCCTGTTTCAATAGGTTTTCCTAAACCATTGAATACTTTTTCAATTAAGTTTCTGGTCTCCCTTTACTTAAGTAAAAGTATCATGAAAGATTACATCATTTAGATACAACCAAGGTGATCAAATTCTGAAATAATTTTGAAAGGAAAATAAAAAGAAGCAAAACTTTCTGTTTCTGAGTCTCAAAATACCCATTTCTTCTCTGAAGTGAAACGGCAGTCTTTTAGAATGGTCAAATTTGCATTTTTCTTGTTAAATATTTGGAGCTAATTTTTCATTCTGCCTGCACAATTACTGAACACTCAGAGGAACTTTATATGCATTTTTCTTACCCAGCATATAGAAAATACATAATATTGTATCTATCATGCAATCACATTGAAACTGAAAACATATTATTTTGAAGCAATCATTAAGTTATCTACTGTACCACTGGAAATAAACATTGCAAAGTATGAATTGATTAAAACGCCAGAAATAATTTTATTGATTGTATTTGATTAGCATGATATGAAGCTCAATCTACTATTTTTGAAGTTTATAAAGAGCAAAAAACAAATTACTGTTGTAGTATAATGTACTGTTCCTTCAAATGTAAATTCTTTGTTATTTTTCACAATTGTATGTTATTTGGTTATAAGAAAATATGAAAAACCATTGATGCTTAATGGAATGAGGACTCTCAATGGATCAGATGATATATTTATAGATTTGGCTTTTGTTATGCAAAAGGATAACATCAATAATTAAAATATATTTTACTTGAAATGCTTTAAATTCTATTTTCCCCAACTCACTGTGAATAAAGCAACATTTTGTTCTGAAGTTTGAGCCTATGCAACCTAATATCTATTTGGTTCTGGTCAAATAATTGCAGTTAACATACAATGGCATTGAAATAAAGTACACTATTGAAGCTTCTACCATGTATGCATTATGTCAATTAAAAACATTTAAAAAACAATTGGATTCTGTGACATGGAACAGGGTTGGGCAACTTACATCCTCCTTGATACACCTGCTTTCCAGCTTTTACAGTCATCTAAACGTACTTATGCAATTGCTGAAATAGTGTTTGATGATGACATTTCCCAGTGTACTGTGGCAATAAGATGCATATCCTATTTACACAGTTAAATTTTAATTAAATACTATTTAGAATGGTAATTTTCACAATTTTTGTTCTTGCCCCCACCCAGTTTTTGAGTGTAGTCAACAGCAAACTATGCAAATATGGCCCCCAAATGGTTACCCAGACCTGATATAGATATTTACATTATAGTTGTGATATATGGGATATGTGTCATTTTGGGATGAGTGTCAGAAACTTTATCTCATGTTAGGATATGGTAAACGATGTCTTATTATCGTTCTTGGTTATTTGGAAGCAGTGAAAACAGAAATTACAGGGATGAAGAGTCATAGTTGAATGATTCAGCACATTGTTCTACAGGGGAAGTAGTGATTAAAATGTTGAACTATGACTGGGGAGATCTGTATTCAAGTCCATCTCTGCCATTGAAGTTCTCATGGTTACTTGGGTCATAATTATCACTTTGTACTACACAATACCTATAACAACAATTGGAGAATATATGTATGTTGCCTGAGCTTCTGAAGGAGTGGCAGGATGAAAATCTATGAACTAAATATACATTTGGTTGTACTGTTTTGAGTTAAAATAATTGAAGAGAATAAGATGAGATATAACTTGGCATAAGGCAATTTATTCTACTGCACTTTGCTTCTCTTATTCTTCATATGATCCCAATACAATATCGCTGCTTGTACGAGAAGGACTGATGAAGTAGCAGCAACTCTTTAGCTGGGGTCCTTCTTCTGACCTAGGAAATTATTATAGTAGAAGAATGCATGGCCAGTATTGCATTACAAATTATGCTTATAATTTTTAATGTGGCAAAACAAGAACTCCCATTTATTTATTTATTATGCCAAGACTGCATAATACAAGTGTTAGAAAGAACTCTAATTTCAATGTCTGTGATTTGTGGCTGAAAGTCACATTATGTGATTCCAAGTTTCTGGAACTGGCAATATGAACTAATATCCCCACAATCTCAAATTTGGGAAGATTAGTAGTCCTCAAAATAGTTTCTTTTACTGCAGAAACCTCAAACATCCATCATATTTCTATAAAACTTCATTGTAATTTCAGATTATAATAATTCTATAGGAGTTTTGTGGTTCCCCCCCATTAGAAAAAAGATAAACCATTGTTTTCATCTGACATGGAAGCATATAATTATTTCCCTGTTCTTTCTAAAATGATTTTAAAACCATCTGAACCATTAGTTGTCATTTTCCCCCCAATACTTTCTTTTCAATTTTTTCTTCTTCTGGCCATCACATCTGTTAAACAAATTATCAATATAGCAAGGTATCATATAATACCCAATGTTTTTACAAGAAGGGCTGTTTGTTTATTGTATTAAATTAGATTCTACTAGTAATAAGAGTAATTTCTATTATAGAGCAGAAAGAATTTTATCTACTTACTCTGAATAACATTGAGGTGTTGTTTCCCCCCCCCCCCATAATTCATTGTAAAAAGAAAGGTCCAAACATGCCCAGAAACCATTATAGTGGGAAACATAGCTTACATTTGTCACGGATATTACTAGCCTGGAATTGTTTGGCCCTTCCACTATGAAACAAATATCTCCAGATTTATTTTGGATGATATTTTGAGAGATATATTGGTGGCAGGAGTTTGTATAATATGCTCTGTAATTCTCTCCTTTGGCATTTCTAAAGCTTTAAAATGTTTGCAGTAAATGTTCATGTTGGCAAAAATATCCTCAAATGTTGCCTTCTTGTGAAAAGGTTTTAGTTTCATTTGTCTGATTAAAAATGTGCTCTTTTTGTTAATCACAAGAGATCATTGAATTTTATTTGTAACTTTTGCTTCCTAAATATATTATTGTGCACTCACACATCTTGACTGCAAAAGTTGATTTTGTTCATGATTGAGCTATTACAGATCATTTACACTGATAGCATTTGTCTGTATCTGTGTGTGCACGTGTGTATGCATGTATGTATTCCAGAGGTTCTACACACTTACATTAAAATGGTTTTTCTGTGCACAGGAATAATATATTCAATAGCACAGAAAGCTATTAAAAGCTGCTTGTAATGCAGATAAATATGAATGATGATGAAGAAGAAGAAGAAAAAAGAAAAAGATTACACAGAGGCTATGGGAGGGAAGGAAGATGGCAAAGTGGTTGCAACCTTTGAAACAAGTTCTATTAAAATCTTCTCATACTACATATCTTCTCATTTTATTTTGGTGCCTTTCATAGAGGTTATGTTCGTACATAGTGTAACTCAAGTTTTTTTTGACATTTGATTATTAAACAGTCATAGCAGTCTATTTCACACCTAATGTGAACAGATTGCTTTTCATGTTAGGCTAAATCATAAACAAACTATATCAAGGATTAGCATTATATATGAGCCAAACTCAGAACTTGTCACAGAAAAACTTACTTCCTGATACTTAAAAATTTTAAGGTATCATTTTTGTCAACAGTATTCAGAATAAAATATAGATCAGTCCTTTTTATATGGTAAAACATATAGTATTACTTTAAAAACAAGTTATGTTAGGAGCACAAATGTTATTGGTTAGTATCTGTTTATGACATTGGAATTGGGAAGAACATTAAAAATTACAAAATAAAATAATTACATTATAAGTACTTTGCAATAGTTCCCTTTTTAATGGCTCACTAAAGGGTCAAAATGCTCAGTTCTTTAATATCTCTCTCCCATCTATGTTATTTATGGTCAGTATCTGTTGAAAATTTCTTTTTTCCACATGAGAGAATAAGTATCAGAATAAGGGAAATAATATAATAAGATTAATTAAAAAGTTTCCATCTTTCTTGTTCAGCTGTAACTATTTCTAAATATCTTGGCATAATTTCATTTATTTGACTTAAAACTAGTGTTTCTGTTCAAATTCACATGCAAGTACAAAGGAAACAAAAAAAATATCCATTCAACATTATTCAAACATTTTAACATTTAAAAGCCCAAATTTGAATGCTAATCTTGTTCATGACTCTTAATAGCAAAGGATTCAAAATTAATTCCAGAGGGAACTGAAATGTCAGTTGTAGAAAGGGAGAAAAAAAACCTGATGGTTTAAATTGAGTCTGGCTTTTTAATATGAGACAGACAAGGAAGAAAAGTGGTTGTATTATCTGGCTTCTAGAAAAAACATTATTCCTCCAAACAAAGGATTCAGAAGAACGCTACAAAATGGAAGAAAAATCAGAGGCCATATCCAAATAAAACAGAACATATTATTGGGGGGAGGGGGGGGGAAATTGGCCATTAAAAAAATCATTAAAGTCAAACCAAGGAGAATTTTAGACACAATTGTAAATGCATGTGATAGAACTGCTGATCGTGAAAATTTTCATCATTTCTATGCATGGATAGAAATGTTCTATGGATGAAACAAATATGCACCTTTTGAATAAAAAATTGTTTAGATTTCTATATTGTGTGCTAGCTATAGTTCAAGAAAATCAACTGTACATACATGTCTCCAATTTTCCATAGTAATAAAAAAAAAATTCAATAGAAATTCCTCTGCTCCATTTCTCTAGCACCAGATTGAAGTAACCTCTTCAGATAAATAACGTTTATAGTCATGCAAGGATAGACAATGGTTAATTATATATTTACTGTTAAGAGAACATGGAGTAATATCATAAAAGTTGTGTACTTCTGCATCAAATTGACCTGAATCATGATGGAAGCCTTAACTCAAGGACAATAAATCTGGATTCATCTGGAAACTAGAATTTTCAATTCTAAATTAATTATATGGAATTTTCCTGCTCAATTTGGGAAGAATTGTGTGTTGCAACCTGCAGATAGCTGTAACCCAGGTGACAATCTTGTTAGAAGGAGAGCACAATGCGATATCTCACTTTTGGAAGGATCTCCATTCAAAATATAATTCTATATTTAAAATAATTAACTGATCAATATTTTTCAGTGAGGCTAATGTTAAAATATATGCATAAAAATTACTTCAGTTATTACTGTGTTTATTTTCCTAGGCCATTGACTTGAAACATTTTTTAAAAGATTTTGGGAGAAAAGTTACATAAAGTGTTATGAGAAGGAAGCAGTGGAAGACCTTAAATGAAAATTTTGCTTCAAGTCTTTCCTACTCAAAGCTTCTTAGTAAATGTTTGATGAATTCAAATCTATTTATAATAGGAGAAGGAAAGAAGGAAGGAAACACCTAGTTAATTAAGGAATTAAAAAGAACACATTAGGATTAGATTTCTCAAAATCTTTTTTCCCCTAGGTTGACTACTGTTGGAGAAAGGTTGAATTGTTCCCTTGCTATTCTCCAGCAAAGATCTATTCATCCTGCTTTATGGATGAACAGCATATGCTAAAAGGCTGCTACAGGCAACACAATCAGACCTGTTCTCTGCTTATACGAAAGGTAGGACATTGGTTGAAATTAAAAAGAAGGGATCCAGGCTATATATAAGAAGTATTTCCCACTAGTGGGAGAAAGTCTATTTAGAGAAGGGATAGGGTTTCTTGGATGAGAAGAACTGAAGAAGCTTCTTGGATGAGGAGAGAAACATCTTCAGGGAAAAATAAAGTCCAATTGCCTTTTGAAAAAGCACTCGGGACAACCATGACCTGGATTACTGAGAATCTCCATGGACAAGTCTAAGATGGGAAGAAGATAGGAGGGGGCTACCTGTGAAGGATATCTTAATGGAAGATAGGAATGGGCTGTCCACAATGACTTTTAAGATACTTTCTTGCTCACTATTTTTCTTTGGACTTTGAAGAACTGAATTTACTAACCCCAAAAAACTACAACTCATCCACCTGTGTAATATTCTTTACATATTACATAAATCTGCATGTGTGATTGCATTTGTCCCACTGTAAAATGCTTAAAAGAATGGAAAAAGTTCAGTTGTTGCATTCTGTTCACCTAGTGGGCTAAACGAGTGGAACACAATAACTCACAGTCAAGTTATTCAGGAACTGTTTCCAAAACTAGAAATCATACATAGCCAACATAAACAGCAACCACTGATAATCTTGTTGTTCATGATGTTAGCTAATGCAGCTACTCTCAAAAAGCTATGCAGGGTTAGATATGGTTAGAACTTGGGAGGTGGTGAGACATTCCAGCATACAGGCTAGATTGGGAAATTTGAAAACATCCCAGAGGAATGCCATTCCTGAAAACTGCCTGAAAGTTCAGTGTAACTTTTATGTTTTTTTAAAAAAAGCATTACTATTAACAAAACACTTTAAAACTATCATCACAACTAAAAATTGATTGTCTGGGGCCACACCTGAAGTTGAGGGAGACAATCATTACAAAGGGCAAGTCAACAATGCAAATCAGATGGAAGCAGGATATGCATGTAGAATGTAATTTCCAGATACCCTCCCTCCCTCCCTCCCTCCCTCCCTCCCTTCCTTCCTTCCTTTTCTGTCAGCATCTAACCATTCTAGAGCATTGTTTTTCAACCTTGGTAACTTGAAGATGTACGGACAGCATGCTGGTAGAAGAATTCTGGAAGATGAATTCTGCATATCTTAAAGTTGTCAAATTGAAAAATACTGATCTGGATTAACTTTTGGGATTTGAATGGGACACCACTAGAAAATTCTAAGGCTATAAGCTAATTTGGGAAGGAAATACCAATACTAACACAGGAGAATGCAACAACAAAAAACTTACTTTTGCCACTTGGAAAACTACAGTACAGATTTAGTCCACAAAATTACAGAGATTAAGCATGATTTAAGAACATTTAATAAAATTCCATCAACTTTTTATAAAGTTGTCAAATTGAGGGCAATCATAGCATCCTCCTTTTCCATGTGCAAAAGATTGGCATGTAAAATTCAGATTTGGTTCTGTCATTGTAACTAAATGTGTCTTGCCCTTTGAAGGTGGTGTTAAAGCAATATATGTGGAAAACAGAGTTCTGAGATTATACATTGACTGGGCTCATGACATGGTTGCCCTTTTCTGCTTAGCATGTTGCAAATCATTTATTTTGTTTTGTAAACTGGAAAGTATGGCTTTGCATATTGCACAAATTCAACAAATTGTATTTTATTATATTGAAAACCAACTCATTTTTCATTATGGATTAAGACTAACTCATATTTTTATATTAACTTTGGCATTTTATATGTCTTTATATAATTGGATTGTATCTGTAGTTATTTCTCCCACCAAAATCCTGTGACAGGCATTACATAACATATGTTGACAGAGAGTTTTAGGGAGGAAAATATATATTTATTTTTCTTCTTTCTCTCTTGCATAGTATTGCATTATGAAAATGTCCTTGTTTATTAATTAATTAAATTTATATAGGTGCCCATCTAACAGGTATGACTTTATACAGCTCACCATAATAGGAATACGGATGTTAAAAATATAAACACAACAGCATAAAAGTACCCTTAGAACCATGATTAAAAATTATCCAAACATAGATGTAATTGCATAAAAGTGACACAAGGGGGCAGATGCATACTATTTAATAAGATCTACGAAAGTGGAAAGATGAAACTTTATATAAGTAGTAAATTGTTGATTCATTCAGGCAGCAAAATAACCTGAACAGATAACATCTTTAGCAAGGATATAGTTAACTATTTTTAATTAGAATGCTATTGCATGCATAATTTTATTATCCACATTTTAAAAATAAACTAAGTATTAGCAATTCCAAAGGTGCTTTTTCAAAAGATGATTGGACTTTTTGTTTTTCCTTGAAGATGTTTCACTTCTTATCTAAGGAGCTTTTTCAATTCTGACTTCAGTCCTGGATGACCTGGATGACTGAGAATCTCCATAGACATTCAATATTAGCATTTTTTTCTTCAGATATATTGAAAATAGTTTCCAGGTTTCCCCTGAACGATAAAATTGAAGTTAAATTGTTTTAAGAGGATTATTTCACAAACTCATTGCTGAAAGATGAACCAACAGAAATTAGTATTGCATAATTTATTTTGTCTGTTACAGATGGTTTCAAATATATAATCTTGTTCAATGGTTCGTCTGGAATCTTAAGGCTTAGATATAACAACAACAACAACAAAGTTGGAAGGTACCTTAGAGGTCATCTAGTCCAAACCCCTGCTCAGGGAGGAAACCCTATACCATTTCAGACAAATGGCTGTCCAGTCTCTTCTTAAAAACTTCTAGTGTTGGAGCATTCACAGCTTCTGGAGGCAGGCTGTTCCACTGATTAATTGTTCTAACTGTCAGGAAATTTCTCCTTAGTTCTAGGTTGCTTCTCTCTTTGGTTAGTTTCCATCCATTGCTTCTTGTCCTGCCTTCAGGTGCTTTGGAGAATAGCTTGACCCTTTTTTCTTTGTGGCAGCCCCTGAGATATTGGAAGGCTGCTATCATGTTCCCCCACTCCTTCTCTTCATTAAACTAGACGTTCCCAATTCCAGCAACTGTTCCTTATATGTTTTAGCTTCCAGTCCCCTGGTCATTTTTGTTGCTAAGATAGATAACCTTTATTGTCATTTTCTACTGTGGGCACATTGGCACACATTAAAAATGAAATTTTGTTGCTTGCTCTCAAAGGTGTACACATACATAACACACATTTAAACATGCTATATACAACATATGTATAAACCTACACCCTTACATATAAGTAACATACATCTTGAATACATAACAGAAGGAAGAAGCTTTAGAGTTCACAAGGTTAATACTGTATGGAACAAAACTGTGACTGAATCTGGATGTTCTGCTTCGGATACCATGGAGCCTCCTCCCAGAAGGTAACAAGGAAAACAGGTCGTGAAGAGGATGTGTAGTGTTTCAGACAATCTTGCGGACCCTGCTCAAGCAACACTTGTATGCTATGTCCTGGATGGAAGGGAGGGAACTGCCAATAATCTTTTCTGCCATCCTCACCATTCTCTGCACCGCTTTCCTGCCTGAAACAGTGATGCTCTCAATCGTCTCTCTGTAGAAAGTGGTAAGGACAAGGGAAGAAAAATGTGCTTTTCTCATGTGATGCAGAAAATGCAGGCGCTGCTGTGCTCGCTTTATCAGTGTCTCACTGTTGAGCGACCAAGCCAGCCTACTTGTTAACTGCACACCCAGAAATTTAATGCTGGAAACCATCTCCGCAGGTAAATCATTAATGCACAGAGGTGTGTGGCTGTGCCTGCCTTTTCTGAAATAGACAATGATCTCTTGGGTTTTTCCAATGTTTAAAACCAGGCTGTTTTTCTTACACCAGTTCACCAAACCCTCAACCTCCTTGCAGTAAGCATCCTCATTGTCATCTTGAATAAGGCCCACTACTGTTGTATTGTCCGCATACTTCACAATATGGTTGGTGGCAAACCTAGCACAACAACTATGGGTCAGCAGTGGACTGTGCTCAAGAAAATGGAGTTAGAAATATTTGTTCCAGCTCACACATACTGGGGCCTGTCAGTGAGAAAATCAAGAATTCAGTTGCACAAAGAGGTGTTTAAGCCTAAAAAGCCCAGTTTGTCTACTAGATGCTGGGGAATGATTGTTTTAAATGCCGAACTGAAGTCAACAAACAGCATATGCACATGAGTATTTCTTTCCTCTAAGTGCTCCAGGCTTAGATGGAGAACAGAAGAAATAGCATCCTCTGTAGAGCGATTTGGTCGGTAAGCAAACTGAAGCGAGTCAAATGCTGGCGGGAGGCTATAATGTCCTTTATCAGCCTCTCAAAGCATTTCATAATGATGGGTGTCGGTGCAATCGGACCATAAACATTGAGACCTGTAATTGTGAAGCATTGGCATATGACATATTAATTTTCCCCTTCAAAGCAGAAAGATTTCTTATCTTAGAGAAATCCAACATGAGATCCAAGCTCCAATAATTCTCAGTAATCTTCAAGGCCAATTGCTCCTAACTTCTGAAGTTCTGACTCTGGAAGATTTATAAAGGACTGTACCATTTGAAGGGAAGAACATTTTCTGTCTCTCCAGAATATGTTGGTGATCAGGCTATTAACTGTAACACTTAGTTCTAATATAGCCTGCAGAATAAGACAATGCAAAGAGATGATGTCATAAGAACAGATGGATGAGATCATGGATTGTCATGATACAACACATAGCCATCCTGATTGGTCAGTCAAATGATTATTCAAACAGAAGCAAGTGATAAAGTTCCCTGTTAGGTATCAAGACTGGCTCCCTTGTGTTGATGTTATTCATCTAAGCAGCATCTTTTTTTTTTTTACATTTTTATCATGACATTTTAAAGATGTTTATAAATGGCTACAGATTTTCAAGTTAATTTTGTTTACTTTAAGTGTCTGTCTCTATAACAAAATGTGCTTATTTCCCAGGAATAGTGTCTGTAATCAGAAAAGCAAGAAAAAAAAATATTCTGCATATTATGCAAACCACTAGATGGTAGCAAAGAACTAACCTTATATTCAGAGGCTTATACAGTATGTCATTTGCTTTTACAAGAATATGCTTTAGCCCAGGGCAGTGGTGGGATTCAGTCAGTTCGCACCACTTCGGCAGAACTGGTAGTTAATTTTTTGTTGCCCAGGCCCAGAATGGACTTCTGGAAGTGGCATCCACACAGAGAATTGGTTGTTCACATATTTGAATCCCATCACTGGCCCAGGGGTCCCCAACCCCCAGTCCGTGGACCAGTACCGGGCCATGGCATGCCAGCAATCGATCCGCACAAACAAGCGAAGCCCCATTTGCAGGATGCAGGCAGCACACAAAACCATGCACTCTCTGGTCCGTGGAAATACCTCTCTCCACGGAACCGGTCCCTAGTGCCCAAAAGATTGGGGACCTCTACTTTACGCTGTTCCTTCACAACATGAATGCCAGAATGCTATTTAAGCTCTCTGTCTTTCTGTCTCTGTCTCTATGTCTGTACACACACACACACACACACACACACACACACACACACACACACACACACAAGTTCTCTAAGGTGCAAAGGAATGAGGAGGATTGGGGTTGCCTGATTTGAAATTGTATTTTGCAGCAGGATCTGAAGTTTTTTTTTTTTTCCCCATAACAAGTTTTATTAGTTTTTGTTTGTTTTACAGCCAAGTGCTTATAACACATCGTGGAGATAGGGCACTCCTTAGAACACAACAAAAAATACAGTCATACATATACAATTTAAACTACTACTTTAAAAGTTCCCTCTTATGGTATACAATTCGAGCATTCCTAAAATATAAATTGTTTCTCACCTCTATCTATTATTCCAATTTCAATTTATGCTTCTCATTCAAATTATATCTCTTATTCTATTTCACATACATATTATGTAAATAAACATGAATTTATATATTTTAAAACTATTGCATTAGACATAGTAATATAATAACATTATAATAATAATAATAGGACAATAATTATTTCTATCATAAACAAGTAATATAATTATTATATCTTAATATTTCTCAACTATATTCTATTTCATATATTCTATCCAATATTTTCATAGATCAGTCCACGTCCCTGAAAGATTCCTCAATTGTTTCAATTTAATCCATTTAATACCTCACTAATTACCATTCAATTCTTATAAATAAAAATATCAATAATATTTCACCAGTCTCAATCTCAATCTAACTCCTTTTTACCCATCAAATAAAATTTTAACTCTTATTTTTAAATCTAATTCTAGCTTTCTTTTTGTGCCAGGTAGGTTTCCACAACAGGGCCTCTAAATCCTCCCATCTTAGTAACTGGCTAAAGGCCTTTTCCCACCATTGAGTCCAATCATATTCTTTTTCTCTTTTATCCAGTGTTGTCTGTACTGTCATGTTGTCAACGTTTTTAGTGCCTCGTATTTGGAAGTCCAATCCTGTTGCTTTTAAAGTTGTAAATGTTTTAGTTGAGTTCTGCCTTTGATCATCAAAGATATCCATCATGTAGGATGTGTCCTCTTCCTCTTCAATAAATTCAGTAGGTTCAATAGATTGTAAATGTATTCCATCCATCTCATTAAGTTGTAGATCTGATTGTGTATCATAGTCAATCAAAGGTTGAGCTTCAATTTTTAATTCTGAGTCCTCCTTGAAACTAAGCGATCTAAAAAAAGTGGATAAAACCCTACACAAACACATTCTTACTGTGTTTATGGGAAAAAATGAATTATAAAAATGAGTATACCTCCTAATTTCATGTTTTGGTCCAGATGTATTACTCTGTAACTAGTAACCCTCCTGGATTATTACTAATATTGGAATATGTTTTTAATTATTTTAATTCTACATTTAAAAAAAAATAAATGTGGATGTATATTATAAAATAATACATCTATGTTAAAAAAAAAGATGAAAATGCTGTATACTAAAAACATTAGAATGCATTGTTTGAGATGATAGCAAATATCATTTTTTGATAATTCTGAAACAGCTAAATTGGCTTAGTTTCAGGTTTCTAGCTCCTTCATGGATTACTGCCTTGTCATGGCGAAGGGGCTTGCGTAACTCAATGAAGCTATGAGCTATGCCGTGCAGGGCCACCCAAGACGGACAGGTCATAGCAGAGAGTTCTGACAAAATGTGATCCACTGGAGAAGGAAATGGCAACCCACTCCAGTATCTTTGCCATGAAAACCCCATGGACAGTACTAAAAGGCAAAAAGATATGACGCTGGAAGATGAGCCCCTCAGGTCAGAAGGTGTCCAATATGCTACTGGGGAAGAGCAGATGGCTAGTACTAGTAGCGCCAGAAAGAGTGAAGCGACTGGGCCAAAGCCGAAAGGACGCTCAGCTGTGGATGCATCTGGTGGTGAAAGGAAAGTCCGATGCTGTAAAGATTTTTTCTCCATAGGAACCTGGAATGTAAGATCCATGAATCAAGGCAAACTGGATGTGGTCAAACAAGAGATGACAAGACTGAACATCGACATCTTAGGAATCAGCGAACTAAAATGGACAGGAATGGGTGAATTTAATTCAGAGGACCATCAGGTATACTACTGCGAGCAAGAATCCCTCAGAAGAAATGGAGTAGCCTTCATAGTCAATAAAAGAGTAGGAAAAGCAATACTGGGATACAATCCCCAAAATGACAGAATGATCTCAGTGCGAATCCAAGGCAAACCATTCAGTATCACAGTAGTCCAAGTCTATGCCCCAACCACTGGTACTGAAGAGGATGAAATTGACCGGTTCTATGAAGCCCTACAGCACCTTATAGAATCAACACCAAAAAATGATGTCCTTATCATCATGGGGGATTGGAATGCTAAAGTAGGAAGCCAAAAGATAACCAGAATAACAGGCAAGTTTGAATTTTGTCAAGAGAATACGATGGTCATAGCAAATACTCTTTTCCAACAACCCAAGAGACGTCTCTACACATGGACATCACCAGACGGTCAACACAGAAATCAGATTGACTATGTGCTCTGCAGCCAAAGATGGAGAAACTCTATACAGTCAGTAAAAACAAGACCAGGAGCTGACTGTGGCTCAGATCATGAGCTTCTCGTTGCAAAATTTAGGCTTAAATTGAAGAAAGTAGGGAAAAACACTAGGCCACTCAAGTATGAACTAAATCATATCCCTGATGAATATACAGTAGAGGTGACAAATAGATTTAAGGAATTAGATCTGATAGACAGAGTGCCTGAAGAACTATGGATGGAGGTTCGCAACATTGTACAAGAGGTAGCAACTAAAACCATCCCAAAGAAAAAAAAATGCAAGAAAGCAAAATGGCTGTCTGAGGAAGCTTTGCAAATAGCTGAGGAAAGAAGGGAAGCGAAAGGCAAGGGAGAAAGAGAAAGATACACCCAATTGAATGCAGAATTCCAGAGAATAGCTAGAAGAGATAAGAATGCCTTCTTAAATGAACAGTGCAAAGAAATAGAAGAGAAACAATAGAATAGGGGATAACCAGAGATCTCTTCAAGAAAATTGGAGATATGAAGGGAACGTTTCATGCAAAGATGGGCATGATAAAGGACCAAAATGGCAGGGACCTAACAGAGGCAGAAGAGATTAAGAAGAGGTGGCAAAATTACACAGAAGAACTATACAAGAACGAGGCTTAGCATCCCTGATAACCACGATGGGGTGGTCACTGACCTCGAGCCAGACATCTAGAATGTGAAGTGAAATGGGCCTTAGGAAAGCTGAGCAACAACAAAGCTAGTGGAGGTGACAGTATTCCAGCTGAGCTATTCAAAATCTTAAAAGACGATGCAGTAAAAGTGCTAGACTCAATTTTCCAGCAAATTTGGAAAACTCAACAGTGGCCACAGGATTGGAAAAGGTCAGTTTACATTCCAATTCCAAAGAAAGGCAATGCCAAAGAATGTTCAAACTATCGCACCATTGCACTCATTTCACATGCAAGTAAAGTTATGCTTAAAATCCTACAAGCCAGACTCCAGCAGTATGTGGATCGAGAACTTCCAGAAGTACAGGCAGGATTTCGAAGAGGCAGAGGAACTAGAGATCAAATTGCCGACATACTAGGGAGCTAGGGAGTTCGAGAAAAACATCTAGTTCTGCTTCATTGACTATGCTAAAGTCTTTGATTGTGTGGATCACAACAAATTGTGGCAAGTTCTTAAAGAGATGGGAGTACCAGACCATCTTATTTGTCTCTTGAGAAACCTATATGCGGGTCAAGAAGCAACAGTGAGAACTGGACACAAAACCACTGATTGGTTCAAAATTGGGAAAGGATTTTGTATTCTGTCGTCCTGCCTATTTAACTTATATGCAAAGCACATGATGAGAAAGGCAGGGCTAGATGAATCAAAAGTTGGAATTAAGATTGCCGGGAGAAATATCAACAACCTAAGATATGCAGATGATACCACTCTAATGGCAGAAAGTGAAGAGGAACTAAAGAGCCTCTTGATGCGGGTGAAGAAGGAGAGTGCAAAAGTTGGCTTGAAACTCAACATTAAGAAAACCAAGATCATGGCATCCGGCCCTCTCAATTCCTGGCAAATAGATGGGGAAGAACTGGAGGTAGTGACAGATTTTATCTTCCTGGGCTCCAAGATCACCACAGAAGGGGACTGTAGCCAAGAAATTAAAAGACGCTTGCTCCTGGGGAGGAAAACTATGGCAAATTTATACAGCATATTAAAAAGCAGAGACATCACCCTGCCAACAAAAGTACGTATAGTCAAGGCCATGGTTTTCCCAGTTGCAATGTATGGCTGTGAAAGTTGGACCATAAGAAAGGCTGAGCGCAAAAGAATTGAGGCCTTTGAACTATGGTGCTGGAGAAGACTCCTGCAAGTCCCTTGGACTGCAAGGCGATCAAACCGGTCAGTCCTAGAGGAGATCAACCCTGACTGTTGTTTAGAAGGCCAGATCCTGAAGTTGAAACTCAAGTACTTTGGCCACTTAATGAGAAGGAAGGACTCATTGGAGAAGAGCCTAATGCTGGGAAAGATTGAGGGCAATAGAAGAAGGGGATGACAGAGAATGAGGTGGCTGGATGGAGTCACTGAAGCAGTAGGCGTGAGCTTAAATGGACTCCAGAAGATGGTAGAGGACAGGAAGGCCTGGAGGAACGTTGTCCATGGGGTCGCGATGGGTCGGACACGACTTCGCAACTAACAACAAAATGCAAAATGTCATACTGGGTTTTTTAATTAGCATTGACAAAAAAAGTTTTGTACATCCTGAGAACACCAGTTTGGTGTGGCAATTAAGGTATCTGCCTAGAAATCAGGAGACTGGGAGCTCTAGTCCCACTTGAGGCACAAAACTGGGTGACTTTAGAATGGTCCTTTTCTCTTAGCCTTGGGAAAAAGGCATTGCAAACCACTTCTGAAAATCTTGCCTAGAAAATTTCAGGGATTGTCCAAAATGTCAGGAATAAAGAAAATAAATAAATAACTAAAGAAAAGATTGAAAAAATTGCTTGCTAATAATGAATACAGATATTTATTTATGTAAAGCATTTATATAGTATCCATCATAAACCAAATTCTGGTTTATAAGGAAGCTTACAACTTAGCTATCTAAATCCCTCTCCCCCATAAGGCTATTTAAAATTATCTGGTTAAACTTTAGAATGGTACTGGAGTCCCTACCAAATTTAAACATAGTCAATCAACATCTCCTTAGTATACGTTATAGATAGGAAACAAGAGATGGACTGATTTTCCATAAAACCAAACAAAACCGATCAACTCCCGGCACACGAACCTACAAAAGATGCTGCTATGAAATTGGAAAATGTAACAGTTCCATCAGTAGTGTGAAATGCTATACTGTAGGGAAAGCTTCAGTACTGCACAACTACTTTGAATTTGCATTATAATCTTTAATAACTTTGCTAAAATTTAGCAGGCTAATCTTTTCAGGAATCCACCAACTTGGGGAAATATATGGTTACACATATTGTTATCTTTGAAATAGAACTCTTACTTTTATTTGGTTGCCACATCTGCTAAAGCCATTCAGATATAAGCATAGCAATAAGCATTACCATCCTGATAAGTTCCTAGTTAGTTTAATGTTTCCCACTTGTCCAATTTGAGATAATCCAGGAACTTTCATTAGTACAACATTTTGCAGTGGGCATTTAGTGGGCAAGAGCTATTTTTCCAATGTTAACATGGGTTAACATATAATTTAACCCATAAAACTATGTCTTGCTTCACTCCTGGATACCCTAAGGCAGTTTTTCTCAATTTGGGCAACTTTAAGATGTGTGGACTTCAACTCCTAGAAGTTGAATTCTGGGAATTGAAGTCCACACATCTTAAAGTTTCCAATTTCTCAACCTACCCAATGGTATTCCTCACATCATAAGGGTAACTATATCTAACCCTACCTAGTCCTGAAGCCAGGAAAATTCCTGATAGGCAGATATTTGTGAAGGGAGTATCATGATTGTTTATGATGATGATGATGATGATGATGATGGTGGTGGTGGTGGTGGTGGTGGTTCATTCTCCGAGCTCGTGGGTTGGTTTTTGAATGTTTTATTTCCAGGCTAGGTAAGATGTTATCCTACAGCCGAGCTACAGATATTCATTATGATTATGATTATGATTATTCCAGATACAATTCTGGAAGAAGCCAGAAACATTGCTTTTTTTCATTTCTCAGAAATAATAATGTTGTCTGTTAAGTCTATTACTTTCCCTCTTTGTTTCTGGAATGAGATAATTTCAGTCCATGGATTGATTGGGTTGCTTTTGAAGTTGCTAAATGCAGTGAATTTTTGGAAAGAAATACCTGGTGCCCCACATTTCAATATTGTGGGGCACCAGAATTGACAGTCTAAAAAAACAGATGGATGGCTGCTAACAACAAAATAACTATTTTTATTTTGGAATAATTTGTTAAGGTTCATGCCATCTGGAGAATGAGATGGAGCTAAGCATGGATAAGGCCAAAACCAAAGTGGAATTGGACTATCCATGCCATTTTTTAATTATGGCACATTTTTCTTGCTTTATTTATCTTTGTTTCTACTCTCCGCTCCTCTCTTCCTCTTTTTTCTTTTTTTCCTCCCATCTAGCTTAAAGCCAGACAACCAACAGATTGCTTTTCCTAAAGCACTGTATTGATTGCTTACAGAGAGCTTTTGAAATTATGCCAAGTGTTGTATAATGTATCCATCACATTCTGGCTCCTTCTTTTGGAGAGATGAAAGGTAGATGCTTGTCAGATCTACTGTCACGTATTCCACTCTCCATTTGCAGCTGCTAGCTTATTGAATATTTTTGTAACTATCAGGCTTGCTGTTTCCTCTAGCATATCAAGTAGAGGATGGGTGGGCTGATGAAAAATGTCATAGATGAAGGAATGAACATCCAAAAACAAAACGCTATAAACTGTCAATCTGGACAACAGTCTACTCTTTAATGCCATACTCTGCCTGAAACCTACCCTATTGCTAATGAAAGAGAGAAATCAACAAGCAGCAAAAGAACATAGAAAACCATGTATTGGTACCATATTTAGTCTTTAAATCACTTGTTGAAAATGCAGATATTCATATATTTCTATTTATTCATGAACATATATTGTGAAAATCTTTAATTCTCAGTCAAAACATTGCAGATTAAGAATAATTCAAAACATATCTCAATACTGATAGTAATCTAGCTGATGCATCTGGAAGAAACAGAAGTTTTAATTGAATATCTTGCCATTTTGCAATTTTAAGCAATCTAATTTTTTTTTTGCATGTCAAATAGTTTAAAAACCTGACTGGCAAACTGATTTATATTATTAATATTGCTACCTGAGTCCCTCCTTCAAGTTAATCTACAAACTAAACTAAAATTATTCCAGGATTATGTTTATAATGTAAAGAAACCTGCTTTAAATTGCCCATATGTTTGAGAATGCTTGATGCCCAAAAATTATGACATCTGGGCTAAATAAAGATTCTACTTTATTGTAGCACATTAATTTGCTTGGTACCAGTAAAGAATAATTTCATATGAATTATTTTACTTTCTTAGCTAATAGACATGCACATGTTCAAAGGATTTGCTTCCCATAAAGAGATATACATTCCTATCAAATTATAATAGAGAGAAAGGAAAATGACTTTGATAGAGATATACAACCTCAGTTGCCAAGTTGATAAGGAGTAAAACAAATTTTGGCTTTTCAGATAACATTTGGAAATGGCTCAGACATTATAAATGGGAGAATGAGCATACATTTACAAGACTAATGTCAACATCATTAGATAGATCAGATCAAGAAATGAACTCCACAAGAAAAACTAAAACTAGTTTTATTGTGATTGACTCTTTTAACAGAATCCTGCAAGTTGTAAAAGAAAAGTGTCACATATGAAAATGTCCATTTTGTGATAAGCTTCAAGTTTAATTTTTAAAGATTAAGAACCATGGTCTAGAGGTCCTGAAATTATCCCCATTGGTGTGATTTTGGAAGTAGATTTAGTGATCAGCCACACTGGCTACCAGATGATAATATTCTAATAAGATATCTGTTGATATAATAGACCATAATCCCTCAAAATTGCATAATAAGCAATTCATTAATTTTTAAGTGTTACAAAACATTGTCATTTTTACTTCAATGGTTCTTCTCTTAAGGGTACAAATAAACATCTAAAATAATTTATGCAGATTCTGTGCAAATCTGGGGCACTTTCTGTTTTCTATTTTTGACTAATGCTTTGCCATAGCATAAAAATGTACATATAAGCAAAAATACCCTTGAAATATTCCTTACTGCACTGTTTCTTCTCTTGTGCGCAAATGTCCATATCTGAATATTTCTCAGCTTGACAACATTTCTAGATACTGTGGCTAGTTCAACATAGTAGCTTAGTTCAAATTAGATAGTGTGTTCTGTCATATTTGGAATCTTGGAAGCAATTACTCTGTTAACAGCTATACTGGAATTATCTATATTGTTATATTTTTAAACCATCCATTCCCTGTTTGGCATCCTCCAGTTATATTGGGATTGTAGCTTCCATATTTTTTGCCAGCATGACCAGGAGAGGAAATTTTGGATACCGCAGTCTAACACATCTCAGTTGTAGCAAATAAGGGAAGGCTGTTTTAAATTATGGTATTTTTATTAAATATTTAACTGTAGTATTGCCCATATAGTTATCCACATGTTTTTATATATGTGTTTCAATAGCTTTGCAATATTGGAAATGATTACTACTGCCTCTTCTTGTTGACAATACACTCTACCAAACTTTGTTGACCCTTTTGATTTTTTGTTGCTGTGATCAATTACAACAATTGTATGGAAGGAAGTGCAAGAAATCAGCTTCAAATGTTTATATCCTTAGGGAAATTGTCATATTCCCCCCCACTCCAACAAAATAAATGCCATGGGCTCATGAATGATGGATTTTTCTCTTCCAGTGAAGCAGAGACAACCAACATCTATAAAATGCATACATTTAAATGCATTAGAGGAAATAAAAAGTTATTAGCATAACATATGTCATGTCCTTCTCTTCTAACATCCAACAGAGACAGAATATAGAAGATATAAGAATATAGTATAGATTTTTAGCATCTTTAACACAATTTATGTATTATTGGACATTTTTAGAAATCACCCAGGCCCTCATCAGAGATGAGCAAGAAGTGGGATATTAATGCAATATTAATTAGAAATCCAACTTGCAAACTATTCTAAAAATAATTATTTGATGCAAATTCTTCAATAGCACACAAGAAAAAGCAAGACTACACAAGTAGTAGAAATTATTTTCAGCCCCTGCCTTGTCAACTGAATTGTTTTTGCATGTTTAAACACATTAAAATTAATGAAATTAAATAATATTACAGGATAGCATGTAAACCTTGATATAAAAGAGTAGATACCTTGAATGGCTGCTCCAGGATCTGTGTATATATATATTATCACATTTATTTTAATTGTATCTGTATACTAAACAACTGAAATGGTTATGATACTGGAAAATATATAACAGCTGTTATGTGATATTTTGTGACAGCAAATCAGAATCTAAGCTAGATGGTCAATCAGAATATGACAGTGGAGACAGCAATAAATATCCTGAACTGAATTTGAATATTTCAAGTAGAATCTTATCTTAGATTTCAAAGAATGATATTTTTAATATAAGCCAGTCTTGATATAGTGGAGCGCATGGTAGCTTGACTCTGTCAAAACATACAGTATATTCCTCATATTTGGTCAAGTTATTCTGGCACATCAGCATGAGCCAATCAATGTTGTATTCAGCTGATCAATAGGAAAATACAGAAAAGTAGCATTTAATCGGTGCTCCATCTCAAGTGACTGTTTTGCCAGTGCCATAAAAATGACAAACACAAAAGGAAGAAAATATTGATATTTTTTCCCTGCTGCATTTTTTGGAGATGGGAAAATGGTGTGATAGCAAGCTTTGTAGAACTGCAGAGATTTAAAAAAAAAAACCTGTCAACTGCAGAGATTAAAAATACCTGGCAATTCCACAAATAATGAAAAAGCTAACCCCTGCATGTCCAAAAATATAAATGTTATATAGATTGTGGTGGGTTTTCATGAAAAAAACAACATAGCTGCATGTTTTTTTAGTAACTTAGGAACGAAGGGACGTATTTCCTGTCTTTTATTTCATTGTTCATACTTTTTAAATGTTTTGCATAACGTTTCTTACCTGGAAAGGAATAGTGTGATAGGTACTTTAGTAAACAAAGATCTGACAGGTTTGTAGGTGATTTGGCCATGTAGAGATGTCCTTCCTCTCCCTGATAACAGGGATACAATGATAACAAATTAAACAAGTCCACTGTCTTTTAATATCAGACATTGTCCTGACAAAGCTACTTGCCATTATATGTTACAGCAAAAAAAATACCTTCACCAGATGTCAGCTATGATGTTTACAATTTAGGGATAATGAATGCTGAGGAATATAGGGGACAAGCTATACCATGGGGCTATGGAAAAGAGACAGAGGAAACTGATAAGAATAAAATGCCCTGCATGATACAGTCTTGCTCCAGAATTGAATTCAGAGGCATAGACCAAATTCAAGTTTCTGAAACAGCTGGTATATGAGTCGATATGATCAAGCAGACATTGCTCTGCCATTCTTGTTGAAGAAAAAAATTGATTTCATAATATATAGCTAAGGACAGTCAATTTTTTTAAATCATGAAATTCTCTGGACACTCTTTAGCAGGGAAGACTGATAGCCGTTCATGCCGTTTCTGTTTGAGAATGTATGTGCCTTTCAAATGTAGGACCCAAATGATTATTTAGTTGCCCAAAGGAGTAGAATTTAACTTTTCACACCAATCGTTAAACAAAACCCATTTCTACATTTCCATTACCACTTTGGCATTCAGCATATTTACACTTAATTGTAAACTTATTTATAAAGTTGTTCCTTTTTTGTGTATTTGTAAATAAATGTACTGATCTTAGAGTTTAGTCATCCATTTGTAGCAGAGTCATTCAGTGAAGGATAAGAAAAGTGAGTTACGTGCCATGTGTGCACTCATATCAACAAATACATATGAATATTGATTACATATAAAAGAATCAAAATAAAATATGTAGAGTGGTACATATTTCCTTTTGATTTTGTTTCTTGGGGAGAAACTAACCAGACCCCTAACCAGCAGATGGATTTATAACTGACTGGCAAACCGTATCAATGTATAGTCCTTAATGGAATTAAATCCACATGGAGCAAGGTAGGCAGTAGAGTACCACAGGGTTCTGTTTCAGGCTCAGTACTCTTCAATTTCTGCATAAATGATTTAGATGAGGGAATAGAAGGGGAACTCCTCAAATTTTCAGCCACCACTAAGCTAGTAGGAATAGCCAATAACCCAAAAGATAGGGTCAAGATCCAGAAGGATCTCAACAGACTTGAACACTTGGCCCTATCTAACAAAATAAAATTCAATGTGGATAAAAGTAAGATTTTACACTTAGGGAAGAAAAACTATTTGTACAGGTACAGACTGAGTGAAACGTGGCTCAATAGTAGAGGGATCATGGAGTCCTAGTGGACAATCATTTAATATGAACCAATAGTGTGACGCAGCAGCCAAAAAAACTAATGGGATACTAGGTTGCATTAATAGGATAGAATCAAGATCACATGAAGTGTCAGTACTACTTTACAAAGCCTTAGTAAGATCATACTTGGAATACTGCATCCAATTTTGGTTACCATAATATAAAAAAGATTTTGAAACATTGGAAAGAATTCACAGAAAAACAACAAAATATGATTAGGGGTCTGGAGGCTAAAACTTATGAAAAACGATTGCAGGAATTGGTTATGTCTAGTGTAGTGGAAAGAAAGATTAGGGGAGATATAATAGCAGTGTTTGAGGAGCTATCACAAAGGATAATCTATTCTCCAAAGCACCTGAAGGCAGGGCAAGAAACAATGGATGGAAACTAACCAAGGAGAAAAACAACCTAAAACTAAGAAGAAAATTCCTAACAGTGAGAGCAATCAACCAATCAACCAATAGCTTGCCTTCAGAAGTTGTGGGTGCCCCATCGCTGGAGGCTTTCAAAAAGAGACTGGACAGCCATTTGTCTGAAATGATATAGAGTCTCCTGCTTGAGCAGGGGGTTGGACTAGAAGACCTCCAAGATCTCTTCCAACTCTGTTATTCTATGTTCTGTGTTCCTGTGTCAGCGATTTCCAGCTTCCACCACAAAGATTCCTAAGGAAATTGGTTTTATTCTGGAATAGCTGCCTGCCTTGGTTATCTTTATTTTTAAAATATATTTAATCATTACAAGAATGATTCATTTTCAGCATAGTAGCCTTGAAGTATAATCCAGAAACTGCAGCTGTTGGAACAGGGATTCCATTGGGATGTATGCAGTGGTGGGATTCAAATATGTGAACAACCGGTTTTCTGTGTGGATGCCGCTTCCGGAAGTCCATTCTGGGCCTGGGTAACAAAAAATTAGCTACCGGTTCTGCCGAACTGGTGTGAACTGGCTGAATCCCACCATTGGATGTATATTGTAATTTTAGACTCTATCTGGAGAAAGTTACCGATATGGAGGTCTCAGTATTATTTAAAATAATACTTCATTCAATAATTCAGACACAATATCCAGCTATCACATTGCAGAGACAGGAATGACCTAATCTCAGGCAGAAATTTCATTATCCCACAGGATATTAAAATCTTGATATTAATATTGTCAACATTCCAATAACAAATAAAACTTGAAGAATAATTACTTACTAGAAAATATCTTTAAATAAAATTTTGAGATGACAATATTTTATCTACTGTGGATGCTAATATTGATTAGTACAATAGGAAAAGAACGAATGTTAATTATTAGCAGGGGTGAAAATTTGTTAGTGTTATAAATAATGATATCATTTGTAATCATTTAACAAATGCTGAAAGACAGGACAAGTTCCTCAGAACATTTAAAATGCTGTGTGCTTTCATATTTTCTAGTCACTGAATGTTGCATTTTAAGATGAATGATATAAAGATGTTTTGTTTTGCATCAGGCCAGGTTTTCATATCAAAAAAAGCAAACCCCAAAACACAATCTTTTGAAAACTACTTCCCCACTCCTCAATGAATTCTGGTTTAAAAATTCAGTTGCAAAAACTGACACAGTGTGTACAATATACTTTAACAAGTTTACTTCACTATTGTTCAGTCTTTTGTAGTTCTCCAATGAAAAGAGCTAAAGCTATAACTGTCTAGTAAATAACATTAAATTTTCCAAATTTTGCTAGCAGGACAAACAAAAGATTTGTCTTAAAAGTTTCTTATGATATTCTCATGATATTATAATCCCTGAGAATCTTTGTGCCCTGGAGGTTAATATCATATTTCCCTGACTGGAAATAAGATGAGAGGTAAAAGTCTTTAGATTCATGTTAGACCCACAGCCTAATATGTGGTCTTTTCTGGTCTTTCACATGTATGATTTTTTTTAAAAAAATAAACCAGTTAAGGAGAATATTTGTAGCTTAGGGTTGAAATGAGGATCCTTGGTGATCTCTGAGCACGGATGATGTTATCTAGTTTGGGTAATGAAATGTCTGCAAGAAAACAAACAAGCTCAGAGAGCACCAAGAACCCCTCAATAAACCAGTTGGACCAGATTGGTGATAGGAAATTAGGATGGAGAAATTTTCCTTTTCTAAGGTCAAAAGTCTCTCCCAATTATGGAGGAGAAAATCCAACTATTTGTCACAGAACAGCAGCCTAAATTTAGGCGCAGCATACAATATTTACTATACATTTTATATGTTAAACTTCTAAGCCTGCTCACCAATTATTATTGGCAAGTTACAATCTTAATAAGAGAATAATATATTAAAACTGCTAAGAAAAAGACAGAGAAAAAAAAAACTGTGGGCCATTACATGCACAAGCACAATGCATAAGGGATACACAACTGATCCTTACCCAGGGTTATGGGGAAACCGCCAGGTCTCCAAGAGTTTCTTGAAGAATAGCAGGGTTGGAATCTTCAGATCTCCGGGGGGGGGGGGGAAAGGCCATTTTAAGTTTC
>JALGBA010002950.1:0-14218 GCA_023970755.1 Azemiops feae | reverse complement strand
AAAGGCTGTGTGTATCCTCATTGGATGCTGACCTTTATTGGGAGTACAGAAGACAACACCACCTGTGCTCCCCTCTCTTTTGCTTTGATGCCTACCTGCTCATAATCTCTTGATATTGTTTCCAGGGACTTTGTGTATCATTCATCCCCACACGAAAGAGGAGAAAGGAATAATAATCTGTGGATTATTTTTAGTAAGCCTCTCACTCATATCTTTGATAGTTGTTCCTGGGAAACAGCTGACCACTAGTTTGACTGTCCATTCTACAAATTGCTGGCTCAGTTCCTCTGAGCAATGAATCCTCAATCACCAACACACCTCTTTGTTTATCTTTAAGGAAGTCTGGTCTGATTTTTTTTCCTGCAATTGGTACATTTGGTGTTGTCCCTTTTCCAGGTGCCCGCAGGCTCTCTTCCAAGGGGGGGGGGGTATTACTGACGGGAGCCCAAGTCTTCTCTGTGCTGGAGACAGTTCCTCCACCGACCTATTCTTTATGTGCCCCAGATGAGGAATGGGAGGGGAAAAAATCTGCCCTTGGAGATTGACACCCCAGGATTCCTGCAGAACCAGTCTGGATGACTTCTGGAGGGGGCAAGGCTCAATTGGAGAGCTATCTAGGGGCATCTAGGGGTGCTGGGGAGAAGGGAGGGGCCTTCCGCTCAGAGTTGCCCCCTTGATCTTTCCTCTCTCCCACAGAGCTGCTCTCCCTCCCCCCCCCCCGATGGCAAATGTCTCCTGCACCAGGAATGGCTTCGGGTGAACTTTCTGCCCAGGAGCCCCCAAACCAGGGAGATGGACATCAGTGCAACCTTCCCAAAGATCAAGGCCATTGGCCACAGGATCGCTCAGGGCCTGTTCTGAGGAGGGGTCTCGGATGAGCTCCAGTTGGGGGCCACACGTCAGACTCGCACAGGACTCTCTCTGTTGGGGACCATTGGGTCAGGACGGGGTCCTCCACCCAGGACATGAAGCAGGAGGACCCTCAAACTGTGCAGGAGACACTGCTCTAGGGGTCTCTTCTGCCCAGAGGGAGGGGGCTTCAGACCCGAAGGCAGGAAGGGCTGTGGGGCGGTAGTGGCGATAGGTGGGCAGTCCTGGAAAAGGCCACTGGGGTCTCAGGTAGAGGGAGGGAGGCGTTGGGTGCCAAAATGGGGCAGGACCCTCCAGTTGTGAAGGAGAGAAATGGCACAAATGGCTGGGTGAATGTAGGGGGAGTCTCGAGTGTCCCCCAATGACTCCCCACAAGTGCTTGAAGGGGACCATGCCTCCTGGCATCCTGGTCCACAAAAGTAGGCTTGAGGGGAAGCAGAGCAAGGGGGCCTCCGAGCAGGAGGGGAGTCCTGCCCCTTCCCCTCCCTGGATCTGCCCACCCTCCTCCCAAACCAGTTCTGGCTTCGGACCTGAAGTAGCCGGGATGGTTGATCCAGAGGCAGGGGAGGTGTCAATCTGGGGAGGGGAAGGGGAGAAGGGAGGACCCTCCTGTGGGGGGGGCAGGAAAGAGGAGGAGGAAGAGGAAGGAAGGAAGGAGGAATTCCAGGATTTTTCCTACAATGTTTATTCTTTTATAGCAAAGCGAAGGGAAGGGATTTGGACGAAGAGTAATGGAGATGAAGCTGCTGTGGATTTAAAGCCGGGAGAGATTTGGGTGTCTGGACTGACAGGCAGGTCCAGAGTCCCTGGGGTCAGTCTAGATGGTCTCCACCCCTCCCTCGCACGAAAGAGAGGCCTTCAAAGGAAGATGGGGGGGGGCTCAGCAGGAGAAGCTCCAGGCTGCCATTCTCTCCCTAATCTAAAATCTTGAGCCTCCATTTTCCGGAGGTTGCAAAAAAGACAGAAATTCATCAGCTACTGAAAAAACAACATCCTTTCCCATCAGGAAGCAGGAAGGACGGCAGGATTAATTCATGAGTGCTGTAGAAAAAAAGAGATGGGGAGAAAGTTAGAATATAAAGTGAAACCTTCAGTGTAAATAACTTATTATTCCTCTTTTTCAGCTGCCCCCCCAGACAGGCCCACATTGCAGGGGGGGAGTGTTGATAGGCAGGGACAGGATGGGGAGAGGCTCCGCCCCTTTCTGGAAGAAAAAGACTGGGAAGGACCAGCAATTCATCTCCCGGGACTTGTGGAATTTTCCCCAATTGACTTAACTGGGGGGTTAATCAAGAAAGGAGGCCTCCCCTCCCCCCCAAACGTTTCATATTAACAAACAAGATGGTGCCAGGATGAGGGGTGTCAGTTTGCCAGAAATTGTGAGAAATGTCACAAGGAGACTTCCCTTCCCTTTTGCAATTTCCCAAAACTTGGAAACATCCTGGGCCAGATTTTAGTGTTTGTGTGTATGTGTTTGTTTTTGATTGCAATGCATTTGCAGGTCTCTGTAAGGAAAAGCTGCCCAAAATTTCAAAAATTTGTATTATCCACAACAAGGAGGTTTTGTTCAGGCACATATTTTTTTTTTAAAAAGGAACAATTAACGAATATTAAAGAAACATCTGTACTACAATTGATCTTAGCCAAAAGGCCGAGAAGCGATAAGAAACGTCTATAACTTGAGGAGAAACTCACTTGCAGGAGGCTGGATGGGAATTGCTGAAAGGAGAAAAAGAGCCAATCAGAACCCTTCATGGGCTGGACAACTCAGGGGGTCCCCCTCCCCATCGATAGCCCATAATAGGTTGCACGATGCTCACTTATACAGTAGACTCTCAAAGACAGAATTTCCCAAGCAAATTTCCAAGGGGACCTCCTTGCCATCTGCTAAGCTTGCTGAGAGGCCTCCCCTGGGTGGTCCCCTCCCCACAATCTCTTATCCAGCCCCCCAGACTCACCTTTCTTGCTCTTCAGGTAGAGGGAAAGCCCCATTGCAAAGAAGATCACCCCGATCACGGCTGCCACAATCCCCGTCCAGAGTTTGCTCCTGGCCGAGTTGGAGGAACGGGGCTCTGGGGAAGGAGAAGGAGCGGCTCCTGAGCAGGAGGATCAAGGCCAGCTTCCCCCCCAAGGAGGGTCCCTTCTGGCTCCCCCCAACAGGGAGGGTCTCTCCTCCCCTTCTCGGGGCAGGATGGGGTCCCCAGACCAGGAGGGGAGGGAGGGGAGAGGCTCACCCCACTGGACGGTGATGGGGGCCTCCAGGCTTGCGTGCCCCACCTGGCAGGTGTAGACGTCCCCCCGCTGGGGCTGGGTCTCCAGCATCACCTGGAGCTGGTAGGTCCAGTCTCCGTTCTGGAGCTCCTCCCCGAAGGCCACACCCTCCTCCTCCAGCCGCCCGTTCTTCAGCCACTGGACCTCGATCTCCACGGGGTAGAAGCCCCTCGTGGTGCAGAGGAGGATGGTGTGGGGGGAAGCGGGGTCCAGCTTGGTGGGGGAGATGGAGACGGTGGGCTTGGCTGGAAGGGAGGAGAGGGAGGAGAGACACGGGGGAGACATAGGAGGGGCCAGAACGGGAGACAAAGTGAGTTAGTTCAAGCCAAGATCCCTTTTCACTCCTGAAATTATTCTGGGTTTTAAGTCATTTCCAAAGCAAATTGCGGCAAGAAGTTAAAGGGGATCCTGAAAGATGAAAAAACATAAATCCTTCCCGGTTGGGATCAGTTTCCATCATCAAATTGCACAAGTCCAACAGGAATAAATGCTGAAAACGCCCCGAGACAGAAGGAATTTCCTGCCAGATGTGGTGGAGCTGGAAAGAGACGCAGAAGACGCGGAAGACACACACAGCATGTTTCAGATAATTGTAGGGATCTCATTCAAAATAAAATCACATTATTAGGTATAATAACGGAACATATATTTATTTATTTATTAAATTTGTTTGCCACCATCTCATAATAAAATGACTCTAGGCAGCTTACAGCATTAAAACATTTAAAATCCAGGCCTCCGGTTTGCGATCGTAGTGCCGGCGGACGTATGAGGAGAACGCTCTCTCCGCCGTCCGGTTTTCCTTCGTTGGGAGACCCTGAAAAGGGTCGAAGGTCGCCCTGGAGGGGTGACGACCATGAGGAGGACCCTCAACAGATCGCGGAAGGGCGGCAGTCCTTCCGTTTGATCCGAGGCAGCTCCTTTGGACCGACGGAGAAAAGATCGGACATCGACATGGCCGATCACTAAGCCGAAAGCCAAAATTACCACCAAGCACAATGAAAGCACCGCGGAGGAATTGGGTGACACCTTACCTTACCTTTCTTGTATCCTTCCTTTAAAAGCCTCTTGAAATTTCTTCCCCCCTTTTAACATGGCAGCGTCTGCCTACCTTGGAAAATTAAAACTTTGAAAAGAAAAGAAAAGAAAAGAAAAGAAAAGAAAAGAAAAGAACAACTAAACTAAACAACTAAATAACTGGACTTGTACCTTTTGGATATTTGGGGTCCCAAAAAGTTCCTATTTCTACGGAGACCTTATTACCTTATCTACTTGTTAAGTTTTTTTAAACTGGATAAAAGCCTAACTTGAGTTTGGAGAGAGACTTTACATGCTATCGGGGACATCTTGTGGTGAAGCCTGATATAGCAACTGATTTACTTTTACTCTGAGACCTGCTTACTCCCTAGATTTGTCCTTGGTACTATCTAAAAAAGATAAGAATTTGAAACAGCTGGGTGGTGAAAACAACTTCTAGGAGTAGTGGAGGTGGACATTTACTGACTTTTATCAAAAACAGCCTCCACTAAAGGACTATCTGTAATCACCATAGAAATGGAGGAATACTACCCACAACTTAACTATAAACTTATACTTGAAAAAAGTCTTGAAGCTACTGAGCTAATGAACTCCAGATTGAAAGATAAAGGTGCCACACTAAATTTACAAAATGAAGCCGATTTCAACTGATGAACATACAATCCAAAAAGCAACAGAAGAGGAAGAAATTAATATTAAAGTGGATTTTAAAGAACACCAAGCACAATCTACTGAGAACTTTGACAGTCAAACCTTGATTTCAACTAAAATGCAATTCAAAAAGCAACAGAAACTGAAGAAAGCAACACTAAGATGGAGGCTGCTGAAGATCAACAAGTACAGCATATTGAGAACCTAGACAACCTACACAACCAAACAACAACTACAACATTGGACATGACTTCTTACCTAAGCCAGATGAAACCGGAAGAAGAAGAAGACCAGATTGAACTGACGACAAATATACCAAACCAAACATGGAGATTTGAACTATTAGGCCAACAATCCAATGATTCCAAAGGGCCAGTTCCATTGAAAAATTGATAACTGGATGGTCTCCCTTGATTCAAATAACATGTGTAGGAATGAAGGGAGACCCACCTGAGGATTTAAAGGCACTGCTATGGAAGCCTGCTTGGCACAAAAAGAAAGCTAGAGTTAGATTTAAAAAATGGGATTTTTTGACTTATAATGGAAGAGCCTAAAAGCTTACTTAATGGGCTAAGGAGATTTTAAAAGATATTAATTGATTTAATATTTAGGACTTAGATTTACAAGGGAAATAAAAATTAGCCATTAGAATAATAGTTTTGGGCTTTTCCGGTTCCGGTAGCAGTGCCTGCGGTCAGGCAAAGAGTATGCTCTCTTTGCCGACCGATTTCCCCCCGCCGGTAGACCCTGGACAGGGTCGAAAGTCGCCCCGGAGAGGCGACCACCGTGGAGGAGGACACTTGTCTGATTGCGGAGAGAGCGGTAGCTCCCTCTGCGGTCCGAGAAATCACCTTTGGGCCGACGGGGAAAAGATCGGCCAGTAACATGGCCGATCACTTAGCTGCTCCAGCCGAAAGTCACAGCAACATCTAAGCATAAAGACCCACCGTAGAAGATCCGGGTGAGACCTTTCCTTCCCTCTTGTTGTTTTATTTACTTCCCTGTGAAAAGCTTCTAGAAATTACTCCCTCCCTTGGAAAAGCAGCGTTCGAATACTTGGGGGAAAAAATAACTACTTTTTATTGTGTATTGGAACTGTTGGAATTCGGGGGATCCTGAAAAAAAAAAAGAGAAGAAGAAGAAAAAACCTTACTGTGATTCTCTTTCTCTGTCTGCTTGTTTTCAGCTTAAGTGGGAGATTTTAGGGAGGGGGGTGGAGTGTTTCTCTTCCTCCCCCCCCTTCTGAACATTCTTATCTACTTTAAAAAGGAAAAAAAAATCTGGATTTATGTGGATTGGATGGTGAAGCCCAGAAAGCCTTATCGTAACAATGTAACTATTTGCAGCTGAAGTACTGAACTTGGCGTCACGCCCAGACACTGTTGAACTTTCATTAAAAAAAAAGAGAAGAAGAATGGAATTTCACTCACAGCTTAACTATAGACTTATACTAGAAAAAATTCTGGAAACAAAAGAAGAATTAAGAGAGCACTTCAGGGCACTCAGGAAAAAGGTGACTTCAGAGTTAAAAATTGAATTTCAAACTTCAATTGATCATGACACACAACTAGATCTACAACTTAATGAGACTGAGGATTTATATCTATAACCTACTGAAGAGGAAGACGTTACACCTTATATACAAAAGATGGAGATTTCTGAGGACCAAAGGCAGAATTCAACTAAAACAGCTACAGCTTTAAAAACAACAGAAATGGACTTTCAAACACGAGACATTAAAAATGCTGACAATATATACAAACAACGAATAATCACCAAGATTGATTATATAGTGCAGACAATATTGGGAAAAAGAGAAAAAGACTATGATCAGACACAACTGTGGGAAAATGTGTATAGTCAAATATTAAGATGGGAGGAGCTAAAGGCCCTATTGTGGAAACCTGCTTGGCATAAAAAGAAAGCTAGAATTAGGTTTAAAAATGAGTGTTAAAACTTTATTTGCCGGGTAAAATGGTTTTTAGAGACTTCAAGTGAGCTAATATTTTTGAGATTTCTAAGGTCTAAGATTTTAGTCTGAGTTAATATTGAGGTAAACTATGGATTTGATTATGGTCTGGAATGGCAATTATGGAAAATTGGAAAAGTTAAAATTAAGGAGTTGTATTGAGATTGGTGAAATATTACTGATATTTGATTGAGCCTAAGAAACAAGAGGAAATGAACGTGGCTGGAACATCTAAACAGAGGGAAGAGGATGAACCTAAAAAGACACAAACAGAGGAAGATGTAAGACCGAAAGATCAGAGACAGATAACCTCACCTAGAAGATTGAGGGCTAGAAATAATTGAAGTTATGGAGGAGATTGGAATTTTTTCAATAAACATAAATGGTCTGAACTCTCCTTCAAAAAGGAGAACAATATTTACTAGACTACAAAAACTAAAAAAGGATATAATTTGCATTCAAGAGACACATATTAAGAGACAACATCTTAGAATTTTAGAACAATCTAAATTGGGTAAACTTTATGCTTCTTTGGCAATTCAAAAGAAAAGAGGTATAGCTTTGTATATAAAAGAAAAGTTGAACCCAAAACAAATTTATGCTGATGAAGAGGGGAGACTATTAATAGTAGAAATTACATGGAATCAAAAACAAATATTGATGGTGGCAATATATGCACCCAATGAGAAGCAAGACCAGTTTTACCAACAATTACATGATAAACTAGTGGACTTAAATTACCAAAATCTTTGCTTATTAGGAGATTTTAATGTAGTAGCTGATGCAATACAAGATTATAAAAGTTCCAAACAAGGGAAAAAAGGAAGAAACGTTCTACCGACGACCTTTTTAAAAATGAAAGAGGAATTGTTTCTACAAGATGTTTGGAGAGAGATGAATACGGAAAAGTTACAATATACATTTTATTAGAATCACCATAAATCATGGTCAAGAATTGATATGATATGGATGTCTCAAAATTTGAAGACTATAATACAAGAGGTCGAAATAGAACTTAATATTTGGGCAGATCATAATCCACTTAAAATGATTTGGAAAGGAACCAAGAAACAATTAAGGTGGTCATTAAATAAAGCTATATTGAAAGAGAAAGAATTTTTACAATTAGCAACAAAAGAAATGGAATTTTTTAAAAAAATAAATAAGAAAGAAGAAACCTCTCTTCAAAATGTATGGGATACGGCGAAAGCATATTTTAGAGGTTTGGCTATAACGTATACTGCCAAAAAGAACAAAGAAAAGAAGCAAGTACAGTTGAGGCTGAAAGAAGAAATTAAAAAATTGGAATTGGAATTACGAATTGACCCACAAAAGAAGGAACTAAAAACACAAATGGAATTGATAAAACATAAATTAAATTTATCCGAGATGGAGATGATGGCACAACAGATTAAACGATCCAAACAAATTTTTTTTGAAAATGCTAATAAAGATGGCTTTCATATAGATTGAAGAAAGAAAGAGAAAAGAGAATGATAAGTAAATTACAAGACTCAAAAGGCGAGATATATTGCCACAATGATGCAATGGAAAAAATTGTTAAAGATTATTATGAGACATTGTATAAGGCAGAGGTGGTCTCTGAAGAAGCAATAAAAGATTATTTAGTTAGAGCTGATCTTCCAAAGGTGCCAGAGAATATGCGATATATTTTAAATGAGAAGATAACAATGATGGAGATCACAGAGGCAATAAAAAGACAAAAGAAGGATAAAACTCCGGGGCCTGATGGGCTCCCTGCAGAAGTTTATGTAGTTTTACAAGATACAGTAAGCCCGATTTTGAAAGAATTGTACAATGAAATCTTTTTAGAGACAAAAATACCAAATTCATGGACTGAAGCTAATATTACCTTGATACCTAAAGAAGATACTGATCTTACATAAATCAAAAATTATAGACCAATATCGCTATTAAATGTGGATTACAAAATTTTCACTTCAATAATGGCAGAAAGGTTGAAGAAATTCCTGACTGAATTTATTCATACAGATCAAAATGGTTTTTTGCCTAAAAGACAGATAAAGAACAATTTAAGGATTATTTTAAATGTTTTAGAATATTATGAACATCAGCCAGGGAAACAGATGGCACTTATATTTCTTGATGCACAAAAAGCCTTTGATAATTTAAATTGGCAATTTATGTTTCAACAGTTGATGGAAATGGACTTTGGCAAAAACTTTATAAATGCGATTCAAGCAATATATAATAAACAAACAGCAAAGATATTTTTAAATGGAAAATATACAGATGGCTTTGATATAAAAAAAGGCACAAGACAGGGATGTCCACTATCCCCCTTGTTATTTATTCTTACACTGGAAGTGTTGGCTAGAGACATTAGACAAGATACGGAAATTAAAGGATTGGAAATAAAAGAACAAAAATATAAATTACAGGCTTTTGCGGATGATTTAGTCTTTATTATAGAGGAACCATTGGAAACAGTTACTATACTTCTGCAGAAAATAGAGGAATTTAGAGATGTAGTAGGCTTGAAGATAAATAAAGAAAAGACTAAAGTATTAACAAAAAACCTAACAGACAAACAGAGATCTCAACTTGCAGAAAGATCAAATCTTCAAATGGCTAAAAAAGTTAAATACTTAGGAATCTATTTAACATCAAAATATACAACAATAAAAGAAGATAACTATGAAAAACTAATGAAACAAATAAAAGTAGATTTGGAAAAGTGGAAAAATTTTCAATTGACATTGTTAGGCAGAATAGCGATTGTGAAGATGAACATTTTACCAAAAATACTTTTTCTATTTCAAACGATCCCTGTTAAATTGGGTAAGAAATTTTTTGATGATTTAAATTCAACAATATTGAGATTTATATGGCAAGGGAAGAAAGCACGAATTAAAACTAAACTACTACAAGAAACAAAAGATAGAGGGGGCTTTGGACTTCCGGACTGGAGACTTTATTACCAAGCGTCTATGTTACTTTGGCTCAAAGAATGGATTATGCTGAGAAATAAACGACTTCTTTATTTGGAGGGACATGACTTACAAATGGGCTGGCATGCGTTCTTATGGTATGAGAAAAACAAAGTACATAAATATTTCCAAAGACATGCCATAAGGAATGTGTTGCTCTCAGAGTGGGAGAAAATTAAACATAAAATATATATGAAAATACCAGAGTGGCTTTCAACGATGGAAGCATTTGCTTATCCAAATTTAATTAATTATGACAAACTTGTTACTTATAAAGACATTTTAGATAAGGATGGAAAACTTAAAGACAGACAAACTCTCTATCAACAAGGCATTGACTTAACATGGTGGTCCTATCTGCAAATTCAAACAAGATATGAAAAAGATGTAAAAGTAATGGACTTTTATAAAGAACAGACAGTATTTGACAAAACACTTTTGAAAACAGATGAAAATTTGATTAAGAAACTTTATAAATTTCTATTAAATTGGAAGATGGAAGAAGAACAAGTAAAAGAAACAATGATAGTGTGGGCAAAAAACTTTGGATATTCCATAGACTTAGAAGACTGGGAAAAGCTTTGGGAGAGAAATATTAAACTTACTAAAGCAGCTTCATATAAAGAGAATTTATATAAAATGTTTTATAGATGGCATATGACACCAGTTAGATTAGCGAAAATGTTTAAAAATGTATCGAATATTTGTTGGAAATGTAAAGAAAAACCAGGTACTTATTATCCTATTTGGTGGATGTGTCCTAAAGCTAAGAAATTTTGGTTTAAAATTCATAAATGGTTAGAAAAGATGACTAAAATACAAATAGAATATAAACCAGAATTATTTTTGCTAGGAATATTAGGATTTAACTATGGTAAAGAGAATGAATATTTAATATTACATGTATTGACAGCAGCGAGAATTGTATTTGCTCAATTTTGGAAAAATGAAAATTTACCATACGATCAGATTATAATTATGAAAATCTTAGAATGTGCAGAAATGGACAGATTGACGTTGGAGATTAAGGAGAAAGAGGATTCAGTGTATTTTAGGACATGGGAAAAATTTTATCAGTGGTTAGCATTACGTTAGAGCTAAATTATACTTAATTAGTAAGCTTTTATTTTATGACTACTTTTAGTATTAATGACTATAATTGTTTAGTATTGTATTAATTACTGTTATTCAATACGTGTACCCGGACGAGAGTCTGCTTGTGTAAGCGTTGGATTTTTTATGTGGGGGTAACCCCACTACTGTTCCTATCCCTACCCCTATTCCCATCCCTATCCCAACTCCATTCCCTAACCCCATCCTCTACCCATATTATCCCTATCCCTCCCATACCCATATAAAATTTAATAAAATATATTAAAAAAAAAAAACTTTATTTGCCGGGTAAAATGGTTTTTAGAGACTTCAAGTGAGCTAATATTTTTGAGATTTCTAAGGTCTAAGATTTTAGTCTGAGTTAATATTGAGGTAAACTATGGATTTGATTATGGTCTGGAATGGCAATTATGGAAAATTGGAAAAGTTAAAATTAAGGAGTTGTATTGAGATTGGTGAAATATTACTGATATTTTTACTTGCAATGATCGAAAGTTGGACTGATTTATAAAAATGTTTGATAAGAGTATAGGAAATAGAATATAGTGGAGAAATATTAATATATATATATATATATATATATATATATATATATATATATATATATGTTTTCTGAGGTTTTCAGGGTGTGTGTATTGTAGGTCTTGGGTTAATTCGGGTTTTTCTCCCGTGTAAAAATTGGAAGTGTTTTTTCTTGGCGACGTTTACGAAGTCCATTCGTCATCTTCAGGATGGTGTCTCTCGGTCGTTGATTCAGAAGCAATGGTTGATCGCAGCTGTTTCGTCCTTTTACCTGCCAGTGGAGGTTATGAACTGATTGGATGGGAGCTTGGCTGTGTTCGATTTTGGTGTAGGTGTGGCTGATGGTTAAGGGGTTGGCTGTGCTCCTGATTGGATGGGGGGTGGCTGGCTCTGATTGGCGGGGACACGGGGGACCCCACACTCACGAAGACCACACAGATGTCACCACCACACATCCACAAAAAAGCAGACTCAAACCCGCCACCGATGATGAGGCAACGAACCGCGGACCAGAAACCAGACCACGCTGCATCATTGGCATTTTAAACCCATCCATTTCATACGTGAAGCAAAAATGCACCACTTGAAGATGTGGCAGACCCACGAACGCGAAGCCAAACAACAAGCAATGCAGTCTCATCTCCAAATCCCCTGCAAACTCAGACTAATATGAGCACAACAGGGCCCCCACCCAAGCAGAGCAACACACCCCGCCAATCAGAGCACAGCCAACCCCCCATCAATCAGAAGCACAGCCAAGCCCATAACCAATCGAACACACCCTACACCCACATCAGAACCAGGCCAAGATCCCATCCAATCAGTCATACTCAATGGCAGTTAAAAAGGAAGAAACAGCTGCGATCACACATTGCTTCTCCCCAGAAAAGCACGAGCGAAGAGGACACCAGCACTGAAGAGGACGAATGAGACTTCGTCGAAACGTCGCCAAGACACTTCAATTTTACACGGGAGAAAACCCGAATTACAAAGACCTACATATATATATAATATATATATATATATATATATATATATATATATATATATATATACATATAATAGTTATATTATATGTTTACTTTAGAAATAATTTGAAATAATTTAGGCTAATGTAAAATGGTTTAAAAAAAATCAACACTTAAAGTTATCTTCATTTATAAAATATGTATGTGAAATAGAATAGAATAAGAGATAAAATTTAACTGAGAAGTATAAAGTGAATAATTGGAGTAATATGTATAGGTCAGGAATAATTTGTATTATATGGATACCCGAATTGTATACTATATCTTTATGTAATGACAAATTGGAATAGGTTAATAGTTAATTAAGCTCGAAAATGGGTGGAAATATTATCGATAGTTTGTTTGTTTTTTGTTTTGTTTTCTTGATTGATAAAATAGAGAGGGAAATTTTAAAGAAGTAATATAAATTGCTTATGTATGATTATATTTTCTATTCTGTTCTATGGAGTGCCCTATCTCCACAATGAGTCCTAAGCACTTGGCTGTAAAACACAAAAATTCAATAAAACTTGTTATATATATATATAAAAAAAAGAATAATAGTTTTGAATTATAATATGGAAGTTGGATTAGACAATAAAGGATACTTTATTAGTAAGTGATGAGATACTAGGATGAGAAATAGAATATATTTGTGAAATAAAGTAAGAATCTATTTAAGTAAACAATATGTGTATTTTAGATATGACAACTATTTTTAATGAAATAAGGGAAATTTCGGTTACCCAAAATCTAAATACTACGGATATTAAGCTAAATTGGAATACTGTAATTGAAATTAGGTAAAATTTTAAAACAGGATATGGATATGTATAAGTTAAAATATATTGATAAATGTCTTAACTGATCAAGTTAGAACTAGCAATGTATTAATTTGAATGTGGTATAATAATCAAGGGAAATAGAGAGGGAATTTTTGATGATGAAACTTGAGACATGTATGAAAGATCTTGTTATTGGATTATTGATTACCGAATCACCACGCTGCTTCCTTAATATTTGGATCTTTGTAAAACTGGAAAATTAATAAAACTTGTTTAAAAAAAACATTAAAAATCCTAACAGATAAATATTTCTATAGCAATAGAAATGGAATTCCCAATCAAGATAAAATTATAGTTAAAAGATGGGGAGGAACAGGATGTGTGAGGGGGGAGGGGGGATTGCCTCTTAATTCAACAGCTACCCCCAGTGCGATGCTCCCCATTAGGACCCCCCTGATTTTGAGCCAGATTTCGCCCAATCTGTCCTTGTACCTTTGGTTTTTTCTTTTTTTCCTTTTCTCCACATTGAAACTCATTTTGTTGGACAGGGTCCCTCGTTCGAGTCAGTCCAGATCTTTTTGGATCCTGCGCTTGTCTTCTGGGGTGTTGGCTGCTCCTGTCAGTTTGGTGTCCTGTGTAAATCTGATGATTTCCCCCTTCAATTCCCTCCTCTGAGTCATTGATGAAGATATTGGAGAGTTTACTGGGCCTAAGACGGAGCCTCATGGTTCCCCACTGCTCCCTTCCTTCCATGCGGATGTGGTGCCATTGAGGGCTACTCCTTGAGTAAGGCTTGTCAGCCAGCTGCAAATCCCTCTGGGAGTGATGTTGTCTACTCTATTCCACCTTTTTCCAGCTTCAGAAGAAGAAAGTTGTGGTCTCCTCTGTCGGATGCCTGGCTGAAGTCCAAGGATGCTCCGTCCACAGGAAAGGAGCCCTAATGAGGGGCAGCCATTTTCTCCCCATAATTGCTCGAATCCTCTTGAGGAAGAGCTTATTCCCCCCCCCCCCCCTGAAGAC
>JALGBA010002949.1:0-63585 GCA_023970755.1 Azemiops feae | reverse complement strand
CCTGATTTAACTGATGTGCCACTGAAAACAGTGGACTATAATTGGTTTACTGATGGGTCAAGTTTCATCTCAACAGGAGAACGATATGCGGGCTATGCAGTAGTCTCACTTGATAAAGTCATAAAAAGTGGGCCACTCCCAAAAGGCACAAGTGCTCAAGCAGCAGAACTGTGGGCTCTCATACGAGCACTGGAAAGAGCAAGAGATGAAAGTATAAACATTTGGACTGATTCTAAATATGCATTCCTCACATTACATGTACATGCTGCAGTCTATAGAGAGAGAGGACTCTTAACAGCTGCAGGAAAAGAAATTAAACATCCTCTTCTGATTGAAAGACTTATAACAGCAGTCCTGGGACCAAAGAGGGTAGCTGTCATGCACTGTAAAGGACATCAAAAGGGACAAGATGAAGTAGCCCAAGGAAATAGATCAGCTGATAGAGAAGCAAGGTTATCAGCAACCCGAAACAGCCAAGCTTACCCTGACATGACAGCTTATGTAGCATTGGAAATGCCAAAAGGACTGAGCCCTAGATATTCTAAAGCAGAGGAACTACAGGCAAGTGTAGATTTGCAAGGACACAAGCAGGGAGAGTAGTATGTACTCCCAGATGGAAGGATTTTTGTACCTGAGAATTTAGCCTGCCCAGTGGTAAAGGAAACTCATTCAACTACTCACATGGGAAAGAGTGCATTAGCTGAAGCCCTCCACCGTATTGTATATATCAATCGTCTTCACTCACTATGTGCCCATGCAATTGAGAGATGTAACATTTGTGCCCAGGTTAATCCAAGACAAGGACCTATTCTTCCGCCAGGAAGTCAGCCTAAGGGATATTATCCTATGGATTCATTGGTTGTTGATTTTACAGAAATGCCAAAATGTGGACTATATAAAGCAATGTTAGTCCTAGTGTGCAATTATTCAGGGTGGCCTGAATGTTTCCCCACCAAGACCAAGCAGGCACGAGAAGTGGCCAGAATCTTGCTCAAGGAGATTATTCCCAGATATGGAGTACCCTCATTCATATCATCAGATAATGGACCTGAGTTTGTACATCAAGTAAACCAGACGCTGGCTAAATCCTTAGGGACGCACTGGAGGTTTCATTGTTCTTTTCATCCTCAATCTGGGGGAAGGGCAGAGAGAATGAACCGGACTATAAAGGAAAAGGTGACAAAGGTGTGCCTTGAAACTCACCTTAAGTGGGTGGATGCATTGCCACTAGCACTTTGGTCTGTGCGGTGCACCCCTCGAAAAGGAATTAGGCTATCCCCTTTTGAAATGATGTTTGGAAGACCCCCTATCATAAGTAATAACTTGAAAAATCATATAGGGGACTTAAGTCAATTAGGAACTACATGGGTGAGTCAAATGGTGGGAGAATTAAACAAGCAAATACAAGCAATCCAACAATATTGTGTGTCCCTCAGTCCACCATTTTTGAGTACCCCCCGTCATAATATTCAAGTGGGAGACAAAGTATGGGTAAAACACTGGAAAGGGGAAAACTTGAAACCTAAATGGAAGGGCCCGTATACTGTGGTCATGTGTTCTCCACTTGCAGTAAAGGTGTTAGAATCCAAGTCTTGGATTCACTGGACTCGAGTTAAACCCGCAGTTGATGAATATTGGGAGGCAGAACAGGACGAGGCCCGCCCTTTTGGTGGTATGATTGAAGAAGCACCCCCTATAACTGCCCTACCGGCAACGGGCAGGCAACATACGGGGCAGAAAAGGCCTTACTGGTGTCACTCCGGAAGCTGACCCTCTACGTACGGCTGAAGACAAGAACAAGGAAAGCATCTGTTAATGTGTTAGGAGTGGTGTGTGGTGTAGGTTGGATCTATTTTAAGGAATGGTAGTCCGACCATACATAGCCATAGGTGCAGTGAGTCTGGCCTTAGTGATTCTGATTATCCTGATTGTGACCTGCTGTATTGGACACCTTTTCTTCTGGAAACATCCCAATCCCAAAGACACAGGTGTTGCACCTAAAAGCACTGACTGTGACCAAGGTCAGTGTGTATCTCTTGGGGACACTTATGTTTGAAGCACCTTGGGAGTGGGTTCTCTGTTGTATAGTAGGAGTGTTGGGAGTGTGGGCATTATATTTAGCAAATAAGACTCGGCTGTGTGGCTCACCCAAGACTGACCTGGTCCTTTCCCAAATCACACCTAATCCCATCCATCTTCCTGATGTGGTAATTTCACAATTGCAATTGCTCCCTTTGTTGTGGCTGTGAGTATGAAACTGAGTGGGACATTGGGATTATAAGATAGAAAAGGAAAAGAAAGTTGACATTGATTGTCAAACATGAGTCTTCTATGGCTTTGGCTAATGTTTGCAAGTGGCATGTTGAGTAAAAAGACCCTGAACGATAGTCCCAAATGTTGTGAGAATGGCCAATTAACTCTTCTCACACTTGAAGAAGGCTCCAGGGACATTGAGGAAATAAATCCTGTTTGTGTTGTTATGTGGAATAGCAGGACTAGCCTTCATCCCCTGTGTAATACCGTTAATCAGACAATTAGTTATGAGATCAGTGAAAGAAATCAGGGTTGAAAAGGAATTAGTTGTGATAGAAGGATCCTTGGAAAATAGGTTCACCTCAGACCCAGGAAGGGAAAGTGAGGATCCAGCCAGTGGAGAGTATGTACGGATGAGACCCTGGGGATTGGAGGACGTGCCTGAGGAAGATGATTTTTGAGAATCACTTTATGGATTCTTCACTCTTTCTTATTATTGCTATCTGCCTCTAGGATGAACTGGCAGCAGGAAACAGAAAGATGTGTGCCAGTCTAAAGTGTTAATCATGCCATATATTATGCCTATCCATATATGCGACTTCTGCTCAGCTATCTTCGCTTGCTGGGAAAAAGCTAATGCTCAAGTAGAAACTGTAAAAGTGAGACTCAATTGTTACCTAAAATGGAGTCTCAAAGGGGGGAATAAGGCAGGACATAAAACAAGACAGGACATAAAACAGGACATGAGTCTTAAATGCGTGTATTAGCTAGAAAAAGCAAAAAGGAAGTGAAAAATGTGAAACCACAAGTTCATCTGCTGGTCACATATGAGTGTCAAGCTTGAGGCTCTGTTGCAAGTAACCACATATGTCTCGTTTCTATGTCTCGCTCTCGCTGGTAGCTAACCACAAACGAACTGCCGGAAACTTAAGAAATTTAGATGCTTTGGCAAGATACCTGTAACCTCGATCCATGAGAGGGGGACAAGATATTTAGCTACTTTAGCATAGCAACAAGGGGGGGCTAACGGGGCTGTCATTCAAGTAACCAATCAATGCTAACAAGTTACATTTCCGTGTTTTGCTGTTTCTGAAGAGTATATATGTACTTGTTGTTCCATGAGAAGGTGTTCAGAGGTTGTTATGATTTTTGCTCTGAACCTTTGTGCAAATAAACCAACTTCTTTTGATTCCGTGGTCTGAGTCCTGTGGTTTTCTGCAACAAAACCACCTCACTTCGTCCTCACCTCTGCTCCCATGGCACCAAAAAAGACGCCACCATCTTAGAAGATCCCCTCCCCTCCCTTTCTGCACCCCTTGCCGCTCTGCCAACCCGCTCAACCCAGCCCAGCCCTCCCACTGGCAGCTGCGTGGGGGCTGCAATACAGAAAGCAAAATGGACGGAGAAATGACGGAGACTGGAAGCTTGATCTGCTTGCAAATGGGGCACTTGGAAATGGAGCGAATCGCTCGGTTTCCAAGCGCCCCATTTGCAAGCAGATCAAGCTTCCAGTCTCCCTCTGGGCAAAAAGTGTTTGGGCACCTATGGGGCGCTTGGGGCAGCTCCACCCCCTCCCGCACCCTCCTCGCCTCACGGCGGCATGACACATTGGGCCACGCCTATTTTTTGGCTAACTCACTGGTTACATAGTATTTGAGATCTTTTCTGAAGGAATTATTTTCTATTCTCCCTTTCTTAAATTAAGAAACAACTGCATTATGTTTGTGGGTGATTGTTTTGGAAATTTTCTATACCTTGGTAACGTCTGAGTGTGATTTTTTACTTTCTGCAAAAGACCCAAGGGACATAGTTAAGATTAACTGCTGGACAAAATATTTAAGGTAATGCAAATCTCATTCTGCCTTTGAAATTGTCTCTGAGTAGGAAAGGGGGTGTGTGCAGTTTTTCTGTTCCTTTTAACCATTTTTTTTCCTGCTTAGTTACAACGTTTGCCTGAGAAGGGTGGAGAACTGTGACATCTGATATCTGCTTTCCCTCACATTTCAAAAAAAAAAAGAGAGAGAGAGGCAATTTCTGTTTGCCTGCTTTGGTCTGCAGGAATTGGGTATGTTTAGTTTAATAAACTTAGTAGCCATTATCCAATATCTAACGGGCTGCCACAAAAGGAATGTTATGTGCTCCTGGCTAGTTTCCTTCGTGACCAGAGGCAAGCTCGCCTGACCAATAAACAGCCAAGACACAGTGCAGGCCTTTTGTTTTGTTTATTGCAATAAGCGGGGAGAGAAGCTATCAAAGCTTGCTTCTCTCCAAAGTTCCAACCCAAAATATTCCCTTCTTTTTTTTTTGTATAGATTTTATTAGTTTTTATAGGGTTAGGGGTAAGGTAGGGTCGGGATTAGGGTTGGGGTTTGGGTTAGGGTTGGGGTTGGGGTTGGGATTGGGGTTTTTCCAAATAACATTTTCAATATTTAGCAAACAGCATAATGTCTGGGTACATGTATTTAACTAACAATAATAGATATAGTTAATTATCATAAACAATATGTTAATTCATCACTCAATAGCCTTCTTCTTACTAATATAAATTCAAAATTACATATCACATTCCTTTCTCTCTGACTCGTTTTTCTAGCCATTGATAAAAAAATTCCCATGTTCTAAAGTACACTGAATCTTCTTTCTTTTATCTTTAAAGTCAATCTATCCATTTCTGCATACTCTAGAATTTTCTTAATTAGTACTTCTTCAGCTGGTAAATTTTCATTTTTCCAATGTTGGGCAAATACAATTCTTGCTGCCCTTAGTACATGTAGTATTAAATATCTACAATCTTTCTCATAATTAGCTCCTATTATTCCTAACAAAAATAATTCTGGTTTAAAGTCTATTTGTTTTTTTGGTCATTTTCTCCAGCCATAAATGTATTTAAACCCAAAATCTTTTTGCTTTGGGGCATGTCCACCAGATATAATAATAAGTACCTGGTCTCTGTTTACATTTCCAACAATTGTTTGAAGTATTTTTAAACATTTTTGCTAATCTCACTGGTGTCATATGCCATCTGTAAAACATTTTATATAAGTTTTCTTTATATGGCACTGCTTTAGTTAATTTAACATTTCTTTCCCATAACTTTTGCCAATCTTCTAATTCTATATTATATCCAAAATTCTTTGCCCATTTTATCATTGTTTCTTTTACTTGTTCTTCCTCCATCTTTAAGTTTAACAGAAATCTATAGAGTTTCTTAATCAACTTTTCATCTGTTTTTAACAGTATCTGATCAAAGTCTGTCTGTTCTTTATAAAATCCCGTTGTTTTAACATCTTTTTCATATCTCGTTTGAATTTGCAGATATGGCCACCATGCTAAATCAATACCTTGTTCTTGTAACTCTTGTCTGTCTTTCAATTTTCCTTCATTGTCCAAAATATCTTTATAAGTCACAACTTTATCGTAGTTAATTAAATTTGGGTAAGCAAAAGCTTCCATTGTTGAAAGCCATTCGGGTATCTTAATGTAAATTTTTTCTTTTATTCTTTCCCATTCTGAAAGAAGTGCATTCCTTATAAAATGGTTTTGAAAGTATCTATGTATTTTATTCTTTTCTTACCACAGAAAGGCATGCCAACCGATTTGCAGGTCATGCCCCTCTAGTTACAGTAGTCTTTTATCTCTAAGCATTATCCATTCTTTAAGCTATGTTAGAATGGTTGCTTGGTAATATAACCTCCAGTCCGGCAGTCCAAATCCTCCACTGTCTTTTGCTTCTTGTAGCATTTTCACTTTGATTCTAGCTTTTTTTCCTTGCCAGATAAATTTCAATATTATTGTATTCAGTTCATCAAAAAAGGCTTTTCCCAGCCTTACAGGGATCGTTTGAAATAAAAAGAGTATTTTTGGTAAGATATTCATTTTCACTGTTGCTATTCTCCCCAACATTGAAAGTTGGAGGTTCTTCCACTTTTCCAAATCCAATTTTGTTTTAGCAGTCTTACATAATTATCTTCTTTTACTGTTACACATCTTGCTGTTAAATAAATTCCCAAGTACTTGACTTTTTTTAACTATCTGAAGATTTGTTGTTTTTTTGTTAGTTGGTTTTTTTTGTTTTTCTGTTAAATTCTTTGTTAGCACTTTGGTCTTTTCTCTGTTTATTGTCAACCCTGCCACTTCTCCAAATTTTTCTATTTTCTCCAGAAGCTTAGTGCTTGTTTCCAGTGCATCTTCCAGTATAAAAACCAGGTCATCTGCAAATGCTTGTAATTTATATTTTTCATCTTTTATCTCCAGTCCTTTAATTTCTATATCTTGTCTAATGTTTCTATTCTAATAGACAAGTACTATTCAGTACTTCCAATGTTAATATGAATAGTAATGGAGATAGTGGACATCCCTGTCTTGTGCCCTTTTTAATATTGAAGTTTTCTGTAAGATCTCCATTTACAATTATTTTGGCAGTTTGTTTACAATAAATTGTTTTGATTACATTTATAAAGTTTTTTCCAAAGTCCATTTCTGCAAATTGCTGAAACATAAATTGCCAATTTACGTTATCAAACGCTTTCTGTGCATCAAGGAATATTAAAGCCATCTGTTTCCCTGGATGAATTTCATAATACTCTAACACATCAAGAATCATTCTTAAATTATTTTTTATCTGTCTTTTAGGTAAGAAACCATTTTGATCTGTGTGTATAAATTCGATCAAAAATTTCTTTAGTCTTTCTGCCATTATTGAAGCAAAGATTTTGTAATCTACATTTAATAATGATATTGGTCTATAATTTTTTATTTGCGTTAAATCAGAGTCTTCTTTGGGTATTAAAGTAATATTGGCTTCAGTCCATGTATTTGGTATTTTAGCCTCCAAGAGAATTTCATTACACAGTTCTTTCAGGATCAGACTTAATACATCTTGTAGTGATTTATAAAACTCTGCAGGTAATCTATCTGGGCCAGGAGTCTTATCCTTTTTTTGCCTTTTTATAGCCTCTATAATCTCCATCATTGATATTTTTCCATTTAATATGTTTTGAATATTCTCTGAAATTTTTGGTAAGTCTGCTTTTTTTAAGTACTGCTGTATTTTTTCTTTTGGAATTTCCTCTGCCTTATAGAGTCTCTTATAGTAATCTTTAATAATTTTTTTGATTGTATCATTTTGAAACTGTAATTCACCTTTTGGGTCTTGCAGCTTGTTTATCAATTTTTTCTCTTTTTCTTTTTTCAGTCTATATGCTAACCATCTCCCCGGCTTGTTGGCATTTTCAAAGAAATTCTGTTTAGCCCTTTTAATCTGTTGAGCCATTATTTCCATCTCGGCTAAATTTAATTTATGTTTTATTATCTCCATTTGTTTCTTAAGTATTTTCTTTTGTGGATCTATTTGTAATTCTGATTCTAGCTTTCTGAGTTCTGCCTTCAACTTTAACTGTAGTTGTTTCTTTTCTTTGTTCTTTTTAGTGATGTAAGTTATAGCCAACCCTCTGAAATAGGCTTTAGCCGTATCCCACACATTTTGAAGCGATGTTTCTTCTTTCTTGTTTATTTTAAAGAAAAATCCATTTCCTTTGTCGCTGATTGTAAGAATTCTTTTTCTTTCAATATAGATTTATTCAAAGACCATCTTAATTTTTTCTTAGTTCCTCTCCAAGTCATCTTTATTGGGTTATGATCTGCCCAAACATTTGTTTCTATCTCAACTTCTTGTATCACCGTTTTAAGTTCCAAAGATGTCCATATCATATCAATTCTAGACCATGATTTATGTCTATTTGAGTAAAATGTATATTGTAATTTCTTTGGATTTTTCTCTCTCCATATATCTTGGATACAAAGTTCTTCTGTCATTTTTAGAAACGCTTTAGGTAATTTATTTCCTCCTTTTCTCCCTTGTTTGGTGCTTTTGTAGTCCAAAGTTCTATCTGTTATTGCATTAAAGTCTCCCATTATACAAAGATTTTGATAGTTTAAATCTAATAATTTTTTATATAGTTTTTGGTAAAATTGTTCTTGTTTATCATTTGGTGCATATATTGCTACCATCAGTATCTGTTTTTGATCCATCATTATTTCCACCATTAATATTCTCCCCTCTTCATCCGCATAAATTTGTTTGGGATTCATCGTTTCTTTAACGTATAGAGCTATTCCTCTTTTCTTTTGAAGTGCTAATGCAAAGTAAAGTTTACCAATTTTTGGTTGTTCTAACAACTTATAATGTTGTCTCTTAACGTGTGTTTCTTGAAGACAGATTATATCCATTTTTAATTTTTGTAATCGTGTAAAGATTTTTCTCCTTTTTGAAGGAGAGTTTAGTCCATTTATATTCATTGACAAAATCCCACTCTCCTCCATCTCTTTTAGTTATATCTAGGTCTTAATCTTCTAGTCGATCTTATCTGTCTCTGATCTCTTGGTCTTGCTCCTTCTTCTGTATATGTGTTTTTAATTTCTTCCTCCTCTCTTTGTTTGACTGCTCCTTCTACTGCCATTTCTTCCTGTTTCTTTGTTTCTCTCTTTATACCGGATTCAGGGTCACCTCTTTCAAGGAATGCTCTATGGTTGTCAAAGAATTCCATTGCTTTAAGTGGTGTGTCCAGTCTATATCTTTTCGTATCCCAGTAAATTAAAATCCCTTCTGGAATCAGCCATCTAAAATTCACTCCTTTTTCAATTAATTTCGTAGTTAAAAACTGGTATTCTCTTTGGGATTCTCTTATTCTCCTAGGGAATTGTTTGAGAACTACAATTTCTTTTTCTTTGTATTTCAAAGGTTCATCTCTTACTCTTCTTAAAATCTCGTCTCTTGTAGACCTTTTAAGAAATCTGACATGTACTTCCCTAGGGACTTTATTTCTTCTAGCATAATTTGAGTTGACTCGATAGATCTGGTCTAGTTCTCCTTCCATTTTCTGTTTCCCGGTTCCTAATGCGTCTGCCAATAATTCGGTTATCAAGCCTAGGAGATCCTCTTCCTTATCTTCCATTATATTTTGAAATCTTAAAAAGTATGAGGATCTTTCCATCTCAATCCCAGCTATCGAGTCTTCTAGTTCTTCATTTATTTGGATCAACTTCCGATTTTCATCTTTTAGAGCTTCTAGTTTCTGGTCAACCTCAGTTGATTTGTCTTCTGTTTTTTTAATTGTTTGTTGGTTATCTGTGATCATCTGTTTGAAATTTAAAAATTGAGAATCTATATTGTTAATTTTTTGACTCATTTTGTCAAAATCACTTTTCAACTCCTCATGGTTTTTCGATGTGACTGTCATTTGAGTAGCAATTGCCTCTTGAATTGCTTGTAGGGTCGCTTGAGTATCCTTTTGGAAAGTATTAACCTTTTCTTGTTGAAGTATTGTATCAATTGATCTCTGATAGACTGGACTTGCAGAAGCCGAAGACGGAGCAGAAGATCCTTTTTTTCCAATTTTAGATAGGTTTCTACCCTGTTTTCCTACTTCAATAGGATCTTCTATTAGTTTGGGCAATTCTTTCCTAAATTGCCTGATTTCAAAAGCTGTTGGGGGGGCAATTTTCTTCCCCCTTGGAGAGGGGTTTTGCCCTCTCTTGTCACCTTCCAAACTATAGGAACCTCAAGAAATACATAGCTTTCAGAGTTCTCGCCTTTCATCCTGGCCAGGCATAAAACTTCACACAGCTCCTTTCTTTCTCTCTCTCTCCCTCTCTTCCATCTGATTATTTCCATTCTTTTAACACCTTCTATTGTCCTTCTAATTACTAAGAAACTAGCCTTCTTCACCCTTTCTTGCATTTACACCAGACACAAAAAATTTCCAAATACTTCACCCCAGGCAAAACAATCATTATTATTTTCAAGGAGCTTTTTCACAAGCCAATGAGCTCCATTTCCCAAATTTCCTTTTGGAATAAGGCCTTGCTGTTTTGTATATTACTGTTAGAGGGTCTCTCCCCCCCTCCCCCAGGTCTTTAAAAATGAGTCAACACAAACACACAGACCCTTAAACATCATTTCCAGACCTTTGGAGGTTTGTGTCCCTTTAAATTTCCACTTTTACTCTCTTGGGGCAACTTGTAGCTTGTTCTCCAGGCAGTGGGGAAATGCAAGGAGTGTTTCTGATAGAAATGTAATGCGGGACCTTAACCACTGCCTATCCATTCCCCACTGCTGTAAGCCAAGCTAAGAAGCCCAATTTAATTTATTGGCTGGCCAAACATGTACTTAGGCCAGATATATACTGTAATGTATCATCCTTCCTCTGTCCAAATGCCTTGTTTAAAACATTGACTTAAAATACTTCAACATTTCCCCTAAGAGATTCCCATCTCCCTAAGGGAGTTCATTCCAGAATGGAAATACCTTTCCTCCTTCCCCCCCCCCTTATTGACGGCACACTGGCCGGGGAGGTGTCCCTCCTCTTCAAACTCTTATTGCCATGGATACCCCTCTGGTATCTAGATACCCCTCTGGTATCTTACCTGTCAGGCTGAGTTGAAGTCCTTCCTTGAGTCGGCCGACTTTCCCTAGGTTTTCACTGGGTCCTGTGAGCAGATTTATGACTTCACCAATTTGTATTCATATGTGAACAAGAAAAAAGCTCCCCAATTGGACTTCTACAAATAAGCTATAATATTTTAGGGTTATATGCAGTGGTGGGATTCAGCCAGTTTGCACCACTTCGACAGAACCGGTAGCTAATTTTTTGTTGCCCAGGCCCAGAATGGACTTCCAGAAGTGGCATCCACACAGAGAACCGGTTGTTTACATATTTGAATCCCACCACTGGTTATATGGGGTTATTTTGGTGTAACTAAAATGTAGTTGTTGAGGGGCCTCTATTTCCCAGTCTTAATGTGAAAATTAGGGGGTAAGTTAATGTTTATTTTGCTTGCCAGCTGCATAGAAATACAACATACTACACAGTGATAAAGACAAGGCCATGATTGGAATGTGCAACATAGGACTAAATGCATTTAGAGTACAGAATTGCTGAAATGTAAGAGGATTGATATTTTGAAAGAGAGAAAAGCTCCCTATATTTGAGGTATATCAACATGCAACTTTGGCAAAAACAAGTGGAACCCTGATGTGCAAGAGAGAACAGGATAAAGCATTTTGGATTGCAAAAAGGAAGGGTTATGTCGTGAGCATATTGATGCTAAATTCTTTTAAAAGTTTATGTGGGAAAGGTTTGGGCTTACCCTGCTACCAACCTCACCTACCATATCTATAGTTTCCTTCCTTCCTTCCTTCCTTCCTTCCTTCCTTCCTTCCTTCCTTCCTTCCTTCCTTCCTTCCTTCCTTCCTTCCTTCCTTCCTTCCTATTTATTTATTTATTTATTTATTTATTTATTTATTTATTTATTTATTTATTTATTTATTTATTTATTTATTTATTTATTTATTTATTTATTTATTTATTTATTTATAACATTTATCAGATGGGAAGGCATTTGGACACCTCCACTGGGGTTTACCATTTAAGTAAACTGATGAGGGAAATTCCTCCAAACACCATGAACACTGAGTTTGTATCTGAGGATATACTTCATTGAATGGTAAAGTGGTGCTAAAGGTGTGTGGAAAGAAAAATCTTCATCAGGGTCCAGTCCAAGCCAGGAATAAACAAAATGGAGACTGCTTTAGAAAGAAGGTTGTAGTTTATTGAAGAGCAGAGCCAGACAGAAATGTGGCTCTGGGAAAGCTGACCACATGTAGCTGGGAGTGGTGGGTATTTATACCTGCTTGGGCTTTTGTGTTTGGAGTTGTTTCCTGTTCCTGTGGCATGAACTTTGGCCTGAGCTTTTGATTGTGTCCTTTTTGGTATTCCGATGATGGTGGGTTAATCCTATTATGTCCTAAAGGTCATATCCTGCTCCCCTGGGCCTGTGGCTGATGGCTATGTCCTATATTGGTTTTTTGGGGGTGAGGGGTTGTTGGTTCTAGGGATATTTGTCTTTCTAATCCCATCAGCTCCAAGCTTCCTGGCTTTCTGAAAGGATGATCAAATCTGCATTTCTACAGGCCTGGTTTCTGCTTGGGGCAGAGAGACTTGGGCTTGCTTTCGCTAAGATTTTTCATTATTCCTTTGGGGAAATATAATATTCTGTCCTTTTTAATATCCCCCCAAAATATTTCCTTCTCTAGGAGGGTGGGTGCTGACTTCCAACAGGTGAAAGGCATAATTGAATGGTGATAACTGGGAGAAAATTTAGGACCCTGAAAAGTTTGGTGGCTGCTTACTACATGCCAAAGGAAGATAAGCAGATAGTGCTACAACTGAATTAAGGATTAAGAAATAGCGAGCACTAGAAACATGGGTACTTTGAAAAATGGAAAAGATTAACAATAAAAAGTGCCTAAAATAGGGGTTATGGTTATTCAAAAAAATGGAAAAAATAAATAGAAAAAAGTGTAGTTTGTTTTCTATATTATTTTATTTTATTAAAGATTTTTTTAAAAAAAGGAAGATTAAAAACTAATGCAAACTAATATAACGTAAGAAAGAGAATGCTAAAGGTACAAGAAAGAAAAGTAAAAGAGGACTTTCTGGTTTGGCATGCGACGAGACAGTGGAAGAAGCTGGGGCTCTGGCTTCCCAGCCCAATTTCTTTCTGCCCGGAGACCCTAAGGGGTCGGAAAGTTGCCCTGGAGGGGCAACGAAGAAGGAGGGATGTTTCAGGAGTCTGGACCAGACGGCAATCGCTCCAGACGGACTGAAGAAACCCTCTGAAAGGATGGAGGAAAGGCTGCCGGGTTCGCCCAGGCAGCCCAAGTTGTCACCAGCTGGAAGAAAAGCGAGGAGCTGCACTCCGCCAAACAGCTGACTGTCAACAGTGTGCTGAAACTGGGTGAGCCAGTTCTTTTGTCCTTTTCCTTTTGGAATTACAATTAAGAACGTTGACCCCCGATGGGGAAGAGCTAAAAAAAAAAAAGTAAAGATCCCTGAAGGACTACAGGAGGAAAGTTAAAGGCAGCGAGCAACTACAAGTGGGAGGCTTTTTAAGGAATACAAAAACTAAAGTAATAGTTAAAAACCTTACAGATAAGCTGTAAGGACCCACCTCAATTTACATCTTAAGAAGACAGAACTCTTGGAACGGGTTTTCCAACAGAAATCTTTATTAAGAAAAACTGACTGAAGGTGTGCTAGACAGGATCTGGGGGACCCCCCTGATCATTCAATGTTTTAAAGTGTTCCCAAGCAGTCCCACCCCACATTCCTTCCGGTCAATCCAAATTGGCAGATGGCTGGGTGTTAAATCCATCGGATCCCAAACGTTGCAATCTTCCCCCCCTTTTTCCTTTCTGCCGGTAAAAGGAAGCTTCATAGGGAGTGAGATCAAAGGCTGATTGCCGTATTGTTATGGTTAGTACTCCAGAGAGGGAATCCACAGAGGATGTTTCTTTGGAGGAATGCCAGTCATAAACACCCGTGTTTACTCCCCCCCCCCTTTGTAGTATGACAGAATCCAAAAGAGAGTAAGAATTGGGTTTTCCCAGAGTAGATTAGTTAGGAATAAAATATAATTGGATTCTGACATAAGCAAAAAAAAAACAAATATCAGAAAAGACAGAATTGCAGATAGTTAAAAAGGTTAAATATCTGGAGATACAGTTAACGGCAAGATGTTCAACGATAAAAGAAGATAATTACACAAAATTATTGACTCAAATAAAACTGGATTTGGAAAAATGGAAAAATCTGCAACTGTCAATATTAGGAAGAATTGCTACAGTGAAAATGAACGTATTGCCGAAAATTTTATTTTTATTCCAAACAATTCCAATAAAATTAGACATTTTTTTTTTCGAGATTTAAACTCATTAATTTTGAAATTTGTTTGGCAAGGAAAGAAGGCTAGAATTAAGATGAAAACATTACAAGATGCTAAGGAAAATGGAGGATTTGGATTACCGGAGTGGGCTTTGTATTACCAAGCATCTGTTTTAACATGGGTAAAAGAATGGATAACTCTTAGAAATAAAAGGTTGTTATATCTGGAGGGGCATGATTTACAATTGGGGTGGCACGCCTTTTTATGGTATGGGAAAAATAAGATTCATAAGTATTTCAAAAATCATTATATAAGAAATGCATTGTTAACAGTATGGGGAAAAATAAAAAGTAAAATATATTTGAAAATTCCAGGGTGGTTGTCAACTATGGAAGCATTTGTACACCAAAATTCTAAATCCTGAAGGGAATTTAAAAACTAAACAAGAAATGGAAAATCAGGGGATCAACTTGTTGTGGTGGGCACATTTACAAATGCAAACTAGATATGAAAAAGACGTTAAACTGTATGGATAAGACTTTGTTAACTTCAGATGAGAAACTAATTAAGAAAATGTATCATGTCTTATTAATTTTGGAAATGGAAAGCTAACAAGTTAAAGAAACAATGATAAGATGGGCGAAAAACTTTGGATATAACATAGAATTAGAAAAATGGCAAAATTTATGAGAAAGAAATTATAAATTGACAATGTCAACTTCTTATAAAGAAAATTTATATAAAATGTTTTATAGATGGCACTTGCCACCAGCAAGATTAGCAAAAATGTTTAAAAATATGTCAGATAGATGTTGGAAATATAAACATAACTCAGGCACATATTATCATGTTTGGTGGACATGTGATAAAGCAAAGAATTATTGGAAAAAGATACATACTTGATTAGAAAAGATGTTGGGAGAATATGTAGATTTTAAACCTGAACTTTTTTTATTAGGTATAATGCCAGAAAAGATTAACAAACAAAGCCTATATTTGATTTTACACGTCACAACAGCAGCAAGAATAATATTTGCGCAATATTGGAAAAATGAAGGAATACCACCAGATGAAGAAATAATCAAAAAAATATTGGAATGCGCAGAGATGGACAGATTGACTATGAGACTGAAAGAAAAAGAAGAAACAGAATATTATCAAATTTGGGACTTATTTTACCAATGGTTAGAGGAAAGAATAAAGGATTAGGAATTAAATATGTATTAGCGTATTTAAACTCAGACAGCACGTTGGTTGAAAAATTATTATATGTATGGGAAAAACTAATAAAATCTTTTAAAAAAAAGAATTTATACAAATAGCAACAAAGGAAATGGAATTCTTTTTCAAAATAAATAAAAAAGAAGAGACATCACTTCAAAATGTGTGGGACACAGCTAAAGCATACTTCAGAGGGTTGGCTATATAACCTATGTGGCGAAAAAGAATAAAGAAAAAAAGCAACAACAGCTAAAGTTAAAGGAAGAATTTATGAAATTAGAATCAGAACTACAAATAGATCCACAAAATAAAACGTTTAAAAAACAAATGGAAATAAAACATAAAATAAACATAGCAGAGGCCGAAAAAATGGCGCAACAAATTAAAAGGGCCAAATAGAATTTTTTTGAAAATGCTAATAAACCAGGGAGGTGGCTAGCATATAAATCGAAAAAAGAAAGAGAAAAAAATGATAAACAAACTGCAAGACCCAAAAGGAGATTTACAGTTTCAAAATGATATAATTAAAAAAATAACCAAAGGCTTTTATGAGACACTTTATGATACAGAGGAAACTTCTCAAGAAAACCTAAAGCTATATATAAAAAAAGCGGATCTACCAAAAATCCCAGAGAATATACAAAATATTTTAAATGAAAAAATATCAATGATGGAGATGACAGAGGCTATAAAAAGGCAAAAAAAATGATAAGACTCCAGGTCCAGACGGGTTACCTGCAGAGCTTTAAAAATGTCTACAAGACACACTAAGTCCAATAATGAAAGAACTGTGCAATGAAGTACTTTTAGAGACTAAAATACCAAATACATGGACTGAATACCTAAAGAAGACTCAGACCTGATGCCAATAAAGAATTACAGACCAATATCTTTATTAAACGTGGACTATAAAATTTTTGCCTCAATAATAGCAGAAAGACTAAAGAAATTTTTGAATGAATTTATACACACAGACCAAGATGGATTCCTACCCAAAAAGACAAATAAAAAATAACTTAAGAATGATTCTAGATACTTTGGAATATTATGAAATCCATTCAGGGAAGCAGATGGCGTTAATATTTCTAGATGCACAGAAGGCTTTTGACAATGTAAATTGGCAATTCATGATTCAACAATTAGAGGAAATGGATTTTGGAGAAAACTTCATAAATGTAATTAAAACAATTTATTATAGACAAACAGCTAAAGTAATAGTAAATGGAGATTTTACAGAAAACTTTAATATCAAAAAAGGCACAAGACAAGGGTGTCCATTATCCCCACTGTTATTTATATTAACACTGGAGGTACTAAACAGAAACATTAGGCAAGATACGGAAATTAAAGGATTGGAGATAAAAGTTGAAAAATACAAATTACAAGCATTTGCAGACGATTTGGTCTTTATACTAGAAGAGCCCCTGGAGACAAGCCTTAAGCTTATGAAAAAGATAGAAGAATTTGGAGATGTGGCAGGTCTGAAAATAAATAGAGAAAAGACCAAAGTGTTAAGTAAAAACCTTAAAGAAAAACAAAAAAATCTACTCAGAAAAAACAGGTCTCCAAATAATTAAAAAAATTAAATATTTGGGGATTTATTTAACAGCAAGATGTGCAACAATAAAAGAAGACAATTACGTAAAATTACTAAAACAAATAAAACTAGACTTGGAAAAATGGAAAAACTTACAACTTTCAATGCTGGGGAGAATAACAACAGTGAAGATGAATATTCTACCAAAAATACTTTTTTTATTTCAAACAATACCTATAAGATTGAGAAAAAACTCCTTTGATGAACTAAATAAATTAATACTGAAATTCATCTGGCAAGGAAAAAAAGCTAGAATTAGATTGAAAATGCTTCAAGAAGCGAAAGAAAATGGAGGTTTTGGACTGCCGGACTGGACTTTATATTATCAAGCAGCTGTATTAACATGGCTAAAAGACTGGATAACCCTTAGAGACAAAAGCCTACTATACCTAGAGGGACATGATGTACAACTTGGGTGGCATGCCTTCCTATGGTATGGGAAGAATAAAATACACAGATACTTTCAATATCATTATATAAGAAATGCACTTTTTTTAGAATGGGAAAAAGTAAAAGCGAAAATTTACATGAAAATACCTGGATGGCTCTCAACAATGGAAGCATTTGTTCACCCAAACCTAACTAACTATTAGAAAATTGTGACTTATAAAGACATTTTGAATAATGAAGGGAAATTAAAACACAGACAAGAATTAGAAGAACTGGGTATTGACCTACCATGGTGGCCATATCTGCAAATCCAAACGAGAAATGAAAAAGATGTTAAAACATCTGGATTTTATAAAGAACAGACAGAATTTGACAAGATATTACTGACATCAGATGAAAAATTGATTAAGAAGCTTTATAAATATATGTTAAGTTTAAAGATGGAAGAGGAACAAGTTAAAGAAACAATGATAACATGGGCAAAGATTTTTGGACATAACATAGAACTAGAAAATTGGCAAAGCCTTTGGGAAAGAAATTCTAAAATAACAAAAGCAGTAGCGTACAAAGAAAATCTATACAAAATGTTCTATAGATGGCATTTAACACCGGTGAGGTTAGCAAAAATGTTTAAAAACATATCTAGCAACTGTTGGAAATGTAGACAAAAACCAGGCACTTATTACCATCTTTGGTGGACATGCCCCAAAGCTAAAAGATTCTGGTCAAGAATACACATATGGTTAGAGAAAATGACAAAAAAACATATAGATTTTAAGTCAGAATTATTTTTGTTAGGCATAATTGTAGGAAATTATGAGAAAGAGTGTATATATCTAATTTTACATGTATTAACTGCAGCGAGAATTGTATTAGCTCAACAGTGGAAAAATGAAGATTTACCAACGGAGGAAGAGTTAATTTAAACTTTTTTAGATTGTGCAGAAATGGATAGATTGACATTGAAAATGAAAGAGAAAGAAGATTCAGTATACTTTAGAACATGGGATATCTTGGCTTTCGGTTCTGCGCAGCTAGTGCACCAGCCGAGGGATTGAGATGATCCGATCCCTATGGCTGATTTCTCTGTTTGGCGACCCTAAATGGGCCCAAAGCCACCCTGGAGAGATGGCAAGGAAGGAGGGAAGCCCCGCCGATCCTGGGGAGATGGTGGTCGATCCAGAGGTCTGGGGAAAGCTCTCCAAAAACCGACAGAAGAAAGGCTAGCATCATTCATGAGTCTAGCCCAAGCTACATGCAGCTGAAGCCAAAAAGCACTAAACTAAGCGTGATTGTAAACAGCGTGACTGAACTGGGTAAGAATATTAATTTTCTCTCTTCTACCTGACTGATTTCCTGACAAAAAAAGAAAAAAAACCAGAAGTAGAAATCCTCCGAAAGTGAGGGGTGTGTGTCTTTGTTCCACCCTCCTCTAAACTGAAGCGGCGAATTAAGTTTACGGGGGGGGGGGGGGAATTGAAAGATGGACTGGTGCTGACATCTAGTGGTGGATGAAAATACTGCCCTAAATATATAGCCCAGAAAGAGAAGCCTGTTGTCGTGACCTTCAGGGTGTTGATTAAACAAAGAGCAGCTGGACTATCTACAAAGTGAGAACTACAAAACTTAGAAAAAATTGACCTTCCTGGATTATAAATATTTTTTAAATTGCGACTTTAAAGTGATTGGCAGAGAAAGGACTTTTGGTCATTATGGAGCATCAGAGATCTGCAGAAAGAACATACCAAGAAAAAATAAATACTTACCAGGAGGAAATGTTTGTTCTGTTACAACAAATGCAAATGATATTAACTTCAAACCATGAGGAAATTAAAAATGAATTTCAAAATTTAAATGAATGCATTCTCAATTTAACGTCACAACAATCAAATCAGAAAAAAAAAGAGAGAGATCATGTAAAGCAGACAACTGAATATAAGCTAGTGGAGACTCAAGTGGAGAAGGACTTACAAGAAACATTGAACATTGAAAAGATAACTCTAAGATCACAAAGTAAATTTGAGGATAAGGAAAAAGATTTGACAAAATGGATTGCTGAGCCATTGGGAGTACCACAAGAAATGGGGAGACAAGGGATGATGAGAGAAATCTTCAATGAATATGAAGGGACAAAATCTTTTGACAAAGACATGATGTTTGATTTGTCTACTATATCCACAACAACATTTACAAGATTATGGAAAGACTCTTTTATGCAACGGAATATATTGATTGGGAGAGATGCTTAGCAAAAGAAGACGGCTAAAGTGAGAATTGAGGAATTAGATGATGGGGTGTATCAGAGGGAATATTTAAAAATTAAACACTTGTTTGAATATGGCTGAAGAAATTGAAAGATTTTAGTTTAAGAGGGATAAACTTTCTAAGTAAGACAGTATCTTTTTTTTCTTTTTTACTTTTGTTTTTCAATATGAGAACTATAAAAATGTTTGGGATGATCAATATAAAGGAAATGTTTTAGATATTTAAATGTAATTGACTTTAAGAAAATTCCAATGGATAACTAAAAAGGAAAAAAATGTTTTGAATAGAGTTAAAAGATTAGATGATTGGATTTATTAAATGGAACATTCAAAGATTAAACATAGGTTTAATTATGGGTAAAAAGAACAGAAAAAAATTGGAAATAAGTATATACTAGTTCAAGAGGGATATGTATTTTAAGTAGTATATTATTTTCTTATTTTTCTCTCCCCCCCTTTTTTTTTCTTTTTCTCTCTTTCGTCTTTTCTTTTTCTATGTTTTTCTTTTGTGTCTTTTTCTTACTTATTTTTTAAGATATGAAAATAGATTTAAATACTTTAAGGTAATTAATTCTGGGAAAATTTTAACCAGTAGAAATGTTTTGAACATTGTAGGGAAAATACATTTAAATAAGAATTGTAAACAGGATTTGTGACGAGGCAAGCAAGATGACCAGATAGAAAAGAAGCATGATATTGATGAGATTATTATTGGTAGAAATTTTAGAAAAATCTTTATATTTAATTGTTACCTATCAAATTAATAAGAATTGTATTAATTTTGGTTGCAAAGAGAATATTATTGGAAGAAGAGAAAATCAAGCAAAGTTATAATGTGGATTTTGGAATATAGAAATTAACCGTTAGTGATTACTTTGTAAATATAAACCCAGACAACACGCTGTTTACCATATATCAAGATGTTTATATTTTTTCTTGCTGTAGCACTGTAGTAATTGATTTTTGAGGGACTGGGCTCACGGTGGTCGAAGCAGGAGCAGAAGATACTTTCCTGGCCAATTTAGTCAAATGTGAAGCGCTCATCTTTAGAACAATAAGTTAAATTATAATCCACCAGGTGGCCCGATGGCCAATTATAATCCAAAAAACTCCTATTGCTAGGAGGGGAAGTCGTCCAAAGAATAAAAAGGAAAAAATAATTCCAATAGAAAAATTAAAAAAGAGAGAAGGGAAAAAAAGAAAAGAAAAAACCCAAAAAATATCCAAGAAGAAAGGGAAAAAAAATAAAAAATAAAAACCAGCCAAAGAAGAAAAAAAAATCAATAATGGTAAAAATAGGAGAGAGAAGAAAACACTCCCTCTAAAAAAATATTCAAAAACAGGTCCCAGAAGAAAAAAAGAAAAAGAAAAAAAGCAAGAAACGAAGGAGATAGCCAAAAAAGAAAAAAAGAGGAACTGGAAGAAAAATATCTAATTTGTAATCCACCAACTTCTGCTCAGAAACATGGAAGAAGGCAAATAGGAAAAAGAAAAAAGAAAAAAAAAGGAAAAAGGTTCCTTAATATTCAATTTGTCTTGGCAAGAAGTTTTTAATCCAAAAAAGGGGTAAATCTGGCATAAATAGTCTGTGCTAAACAGCCAAGCCAAAGCAGAGAACAAAGAAAAAAAAAGCCTCTTAGTTTCAAGGTCAGATAAGGATGTCTGGGCATACAGCCAAGTGTCTGGGCGTGGAGCCAAGTCTCTAGTCTGAATACACATCAGACAAAGGAGAAGAGAAAAAAAACTTTTCAATGTAACCACTGGGGGAAGAGTGTATTCCTTCCCAGCGCTTAAATGTTCAGCGTAGAGAGAAAAAAATATGGAGTTTTAAAAGTAAAGAATATAGTTAGAGTGGCTTTTCCAAATTAAAAAAGAGTCTTTAAAAAACAGGCTTCCCAACTTTCTGTTAAGACTTGAACAGCTTTACTGTATTAGAAGTTTATCTTTTGAAATGAAAAATAGCTTAAACCACCGCTTGTATACAGGAGGGGGGAGAAAGAAACTCCACCCCCTCCTTTAGGGCTTCGCACTCGAGCTAAAAACAGGCTATTTAAGAGAAAATCCACCTTCACCAGGAAAGAAGAGCATATTCTCACCCGGCTCAGCTGCTTGCTGTCAAACTAGGCTGCTTCTTCATCTCCGACGATCAGCTGTTAATGGCGGATCGCATAAATGCGGTCTGCCTTTCTTCCACTGATTCCAGGGGCTGCTTTGTCTTCAACGGGACGTCTACCGCCGGCCCGCGTTCCTCAAAGGTTCGCCCTTCGGTGGCCACCTTTCCAGGGCGGCATTCGACCCAAACGGGCCCACCAGCAGAAGAATATCGGACCTGGGGGACGGAGCGTTTCCCCCCCGGGTCTAGCCTCAGTGACGTCACCGGAAATCTCCAAAGGACACCCAGGCGATACTTCAGGCAATTGCAGCTCAGGCAGCGTCCTCAAATGAAAACCATCAAGGAGTGATTTCCGGGACGTTGCTGAAGCTAGACCTAGGGAGGCGATCGTCCGCCCCTTAGGTCCGATATTCTTCTGCTGGTGGGTCCGTTTGGGCCGAATGCCACCCCGGAGAGGTGGCCACTGAAGGGTGAATCTTTGAGGAACGCGGGCCGGCGGTAGCTGGCTTGCACAACTCAAAGCAGCCCCTGGAACCGACGGAAGAAAGGCGGACCGCATTTATGCGTTCCGCCATTAACAGCTGTTTTACGGAGACGGAGAAATAGCGGAGTTTGACAGCAAGCAGCCAGTCCGGGTGAGACTTTGCTTCCTTTATTTCGGCAATGTGGATCTTGACGTTAAACACCTTTTAAACAGTCTGTCTTCAATTAAACCGGGAAGCCTGAAGGGAGGAAGGAGGGGTTTTTTTCTTCCCCCCCCTCCCGTACAAGCGGCTGTTTAAGCTTTTACAACAAAAAGAACAATTTGATTTACCTTAAACTCTTTAAAAGTCTAAAGTCGAGGAAATATATTTGCCTTTTAAAAGAAAAGAAATATTTAATTGGGAAAGCCATTCTTGTTTTAATTTGGGTTTTTTTTAGCACCTTTTTTTTTCATCTACTCTGAATAACTTTCTATTTTGTTTTTTTATTTTGTTTTTCCTGTCTAAAGCCTGGGAAAGTTATTTGTTGCTAGTTTTTTTTCCCCCTTTGTTCTCGGCAGCTGCGGTTTGTTTAGAGAGAAAGTTTTGGCTGAATGCCCAGACATTCCTATCTCTTGCTACAAGTTATCTAAAGAGACTCTGGTTTTTTTTCCTTTCATTTTTTGTCTGTGGCTGTATAACGCTTATTTTAAGAAGAATTGAACACCAAGAATTGGACTAGTTGGATTATAAACTGGACAAATTTTATCACACCTTTTTTTTTTTTTTTTCTGGGCCAGGATTTTGTTGTGTTACTTTTAATTCTTGTTTTTTTTTGTGTTGGATTTTTTTTTTTTGTCTTCTCTTTCACTATTTTTATCAATTTGGGATTGCTTTTTCACTTTTTATTTTTATTTTGTTTTGGTTTTTTGGTTTTTGGGGGTTTTGCCTCTGGGTAAATTTTTTATTTCTTTTTTAAAATTAAGGGGGCTTCCTGTTACCCTGCATCTTTTTTTGGGGGGAACTATTTTTTTTCTTTTTCTTTTTCTTTATTTGAAGTATGTTTGGCTTCCCCTCCTAACAATAGGAGGATAAGGGATTACAATTGGCCATCGGGCCCTCTGGTGGATTACAATTACAAATGGCCATTGGGCCATCTGGTGGATTATAAAATAGCAGAATAACCCAAAGATGGCGACTTCAAATTTGGGGAAGGGGACTAAAAAGGCAACTTCTGCTCCTGCTTCATCATCGGCGAGTCCTGTCCCCCAAAAATCAATTACTACATTTTTACAACAAGAAAAGGTGGAACCCCAATCTAAAGATATTTAAGCGATATTACAAGCAATCTCAGAGATGAAAATGGAGTCAGATAAAAATAAAAAGGAGTCAGACAAAAATTTTGAGGATCTGAAAAATGATCTCGTTAAAATGGATCAAAAAATGGATAAAAAAATGGAAACCTTCCAACAGGCGATTATAGATAACCAACAAAGGATGCAAAAAATAGAAGATAAGTTGGTGGAAGTGGATCAGAAATCAGAATACCTCCAAGGAGAGAATCAGAGATTGGCGTAAGTAAACACAGAATTGGAAGACAGCATGGCCGTGGCGGAGATGGAAAGGTCATCATATTTTTTAAGATTTCAAAATGCCATAGAAGAGAAAGATGAGAATCTGTTGGAGCTGATGAGTGAGCTATTGGCGGAGCTGCTCGGAACAGAAAAGGATCAAATGGAAAAAGAGATAGATCAGGCTTTTAGAGTCAATTCAAGCTATGCTAGAAAAAATAGAGTTCCTAGGGAAATTCATGTAAGATTTGTTAAAAGATCCATAAGAGATGACATCCTGAGAGCAATAAGAGATCAACCACTGAAATATAAAGAAAAAGAACTTGTAGTTCTTAAGCAAATTCCTAAAAGGATAAGAGAAGCCAGAAGAGAATATCAATTTTTAACAAAGAAATTGTTTAATAAAGGAGTCAATTTCAGATGGCTGATTCCAGAAGGAGTGTTAATTTTTTGGGACACAAAAAGATACAGACTGAACATCCCACTTCAAGCAGAGGAATTTTTCAATAATCATAGAGATTTTTTGGAAAGAGGTGAAGCGGAGCCTAAGAAACAAGAGGAAATGACCGTGGCTGGAACATCTAAACAGATGGAAGAGGATGAACCCAAAAAGACCCAAACAGAGGAAGATGTAAGACCGAAAGATCAGAGGCAGATAACCTCACCTAGAAGATTGAGGGCTAGAAATAACTGAAGTTATGGAGGAGATTGGAGTTTTTTCAATAAACATAAATGGTCTGAACTCTCCTTCAAAAAGGAGAAAAATATTTACTAGACTACAAAAACTAAAAAAGGATATAATTTGTATTCAAGAGACACATATTAAGAGACAACATCTTAGAATTTTAGAACAATCTAAATTGGGTAAACTTTATGCTTCTTCGGCAACTCAAAAGAAAAGAGGTATAGCTTTGTATATAAAAGAAAAGTTGAACCCAAAACAAATCTATGCTGATGAAGAAGGGAGAGTATTAATAGTAGAAATTACATGGAATCAAAAACAAATATTGATGGTGGCAATATATGCACCCAATGAGAAGCAAGATCAGTTTTACCAACAATTACATGATAAACTAGTGGATTTAAGTTATCAAAATCTTTGTTTATTAGGAGATTTTAATGTAGTAGCTGATGCAATACAAGATTATAAAAGTTCCAAACAAGGGGAAAAAGGAGGAAACGTTCTACCGAAGACCTTTTTAAAAATGAAAGAGGAATTGCTTCTACAAGATGTTTGGAGAGAGATGAATCCGGAAAAGTTACAATATACATTTTATTCGAACTGCCATAAATCATGGTCAAGAATTGATATGATATGGATGTCTCAAAATTTGAAGACTATAATACAAGAGGTCGAAATAGAACCTAATATTTGGGCAGATCATAATCCACTTAAAATGATTTGGAAAGGAACCAAGAAACAATTAAGGTGGTCATTAAATAAATCTATATTGAAAGAGAAAGAATTTTTACAATTAGCAACAAAAGAAATGGATTTTTTTTTTTAAATAAATAAGAAAGAAGAAACCTCTCTTCAAAATGTATGGGATACGGCGAAAGCATATTTTAGAGGTTTGGCTATAACGTATACTGCCAAAAAGAACAAAGAAAAGAAGCAAGTACAGTTGAGGCTGAAAGAAGAAATTAAAAAATTGGAATTGGAACTACGAATTGACCCACAAAAGAAGGAACTAAAAGCACAAATGGAATTGATAAAACATAAATTAAATTTATCCGAGATGGAGATGATGGCACAACAGATTAAACGATCCAAACAATATTTTTTTTGAAAATGCTAATAAACCGGGAAGATGGCTTTCATATAGATTGAAGAAAGAAAGAGAAAAGAGAATGATAAGTAAATTACAAGACTCAAAAGGCGAGATATATTGCCACAATGATGCGATGGAAAAAATTGTTAAAGATTATTATGAGACATTGTATAAGGCAGAGGTGGTCTCTGAAGAAGCAATAAAAGATTATTTAGTTAGAGCTGATCTTCCAAAGGTGCCAGAGAATATGCGACACATTTTAAATGAGAAGATAACAATGATGGAGATCACAGAGGCAATAAAAAGACAAAAGAAGGATAAAACCCCGGGGCCTGATGGGCTCCCTGCAGAAGTTTATGTAGCTTTACAAGATATAGTAAGCCCGATTTTGAAAGAATTGTGCAATGAAATTTTTTTAGAGACAAAAATACCAAACTCGTGGACTGAAGCTAATATGACCTTGATACCTAAAGAAGATACTGATCTTACACAAATCAAAAATTATAGACCAATATCGCTATTAAATGTGGATTACAAAATTTTTACTTCAATAATGGCAGAAAGATTGAAGAAATTCCTGACTGAATTTATTCATACAGATCAAAATGGCTTTTTGCCTAAAAGACAGATAAAGAACAATTTAAGGATTATTTTAAATGTTTTAGAATATTATGAACATCAGCCAGGGAAACAGATGGCACTTTTATTTCTTGACGCACAAAAAGCTTTTGATAATTTAAATTGGCAATTTATGTTTCAACAGTTGATGGAAATCGACTTTGGTAAAAACTTTATAAATGCGATCCAAGCAATATAGAATAAACAAACAGCAAAGATATCTTTAAATGGAGAATATACAGATGGCTTTGACATCAAAAAAGGCACAAGACAGGGACGCCCATTATCCCCCCTGTTATTTATTCTTACACTGGAGGTGTTGGCTAGAGACATTAGACAAGATACGGAAATTAAAGGATTGGAAATAAAAGATCAGAAATACAAACTACAGGCTTTTGCGGATGATTTAATTTTTATTATAGAGGAACCATTGGAAACAGTTACTATACTTTTGCAGAAAATAGAGGAATTTGGAGATGTAGCAGGCTTGAAGATAAATAAAGAAAAGACTAAAGTATTAACAAAAAACCTAACAGACAAACAGAGAGCTCAACTTGCAGAAAGATCAAATCTTCAAATGGCTAAAAAAGTTAAATATTTAGGAATTTATTTAACATCAAAATATACAACAATAAAAGAAGATAACTATGAAAAACTAATGAAACAAATAAAAGTAGATTTGGAAAAGTGGAAAAATCTTCAATTGACACTGTTAGGCAGAATAGCGACTGTGAAGATGAACATTTTACCAAAAATACTTTTCCTATTTCAAACGGTCCCTGCTAAATTGGGTAAGAAATTTTTTGATGATTTAAATTCAACAATATTGAGATTTATATGGCAAGGGAAGAAAGCACGAATCAAAACTAAACTACTACAAGAAACAAAAGATAGAGGGGGCTTTGGACTTCCAGACTGGAGACTTTATTACCAAGCATCTATGTTACTTTGGCTCAAAGAATGGATTACGCTGAGAAATAAACGACTTCTTTACTTAGAGGAACATGACTTACAATTGGGCTGGCATGCGTTCTTATGGTATGAGAAAAACAAAGTACATAAATATTTTCAAAGCCATGCCATAAGGAATGCTTTGTTCTCAGAGTGGGAGAAAATTAAACATAAAATTTATATGAAAATACCAGAGTGGCTTTCAACAATGGAAGCATTTGCCTATCAAAATTTAATTAACTACGATAAACTTGTTACTTATAAAGACATTTTAGATAAGGATGGAAAACTTAAAGACAGACTAACTCTTTATCAACAAGGCATTGACTTAACATGGTGGTCCTATCTGCAAATTCAAACAAGATATGAAAAAGATGTAAAAGTAATGGACTTTTATAAAGAACAGACATTATTTGACAAAATACTTTTGAAAACAGATGAAAATTTGATTAAGAAACTTTACAAATTTCTACTAAATTGGAAGATGGAAGAAGAACAAGTAAAAGAAACAATGATAGTGTGGGCAAAAAACTTTGGATATTCCATAGACTTAGAAGATTGGGAAAAGCTTTGGGAGAGAAATATTAAACTTACTAAAGCAGCTTCATATAAAGAGAATTTATATAAAATGTTTTATAAATGGCATATGACACCAGTTAGATTAGTGAAAATGTTTAAAAATGTATCGAATATTTGTTGGAAATGTAAAGAAAAACCAGGTACTTATTATCATATTTGGTGGATGTGTCCTAAAGCTAAGAAATTTTGGTTTAAAATTCATAAATGGTTAGAAAAGATGACTAAAATACAAATAGAATATAAACCAGAATTATTTTTGCTAGGAATATTAGGATCTAATTATGGTAAAGAGAATGAATATTTAATATTACATGTATTGACAGCAGCGAGAATTGTATTTGCCCAATTTTGGAAAAATGAAAATTTACCACACGATCAGATTATAATTACGAAAATTTTAGAATGTGCAGAAATGGATAGATTGACGTTGGAGATTAAAGAGAAAGAGGATTCAGTGTATTTTAGGACATGGGAAAAAATTTATCAATGTTTAGCATTACGCTAGAGCTAAATTATATTTAATTAGTAAGCTTTTATTTTATGACTATTTTTAGCATTAATGATTATAATTGTTTAGTATTGTATTAATTACTGTTATTTAATATGTGTACCCGGACGAGAGTCTGCTTGTTTAAGCGTTGGATTTTTTGTGTGGGGGTAACCCCACTACTGTTCCTATCCCTACCCCTATTCCCATCCTTTACCCATATTATTCCTATCCTTCCCATACCCATATAAAATTTAATAAAATATATTTTAAAAAAAAAAACCATCAAGACTTGAAAAATTACCTTGATAAAAACTATGAAGATTTGAAAAATGATCTCATTAAAATGAGTCAAAAAATTGAAACCTTCCAATAGGCGATTACAGACAATCAGCAAAGAATTCAAAAGATAGAAGATAAATCAGTGGAAGTTGATCAGAAATTAGAATCCTTACAAGAGGAGAACCAAAGATTGGCCCAAGCAAATGTGGAAATGGAAGACAGCTTGGCGGTGACAGAGATGGAAAGAGCATCATACTTCTTAAGATTTCAAAACATAATAGAAGAGAAGGACGAGAACCTCTTTGACTTGATAATTGAGTTATTTGCAGATTTATTAGGAATGGGAAAGGCCCAGATGAATGGAGAAATAGACCAGGTTTTTAGAGTCAACTCAAGCTGTGCCAGAAGAAATAGAGTTCCTAGGGAAGTCCATGTAAGATTTCTTAAAAGATCTACACGAGATGAGATTTTGAGAATAATAAGAGACCAACCGCTAAAATACAAAGAAAAAGAACTAGTAGTGCTCAAGCAAATTCCCAGAAGGATAAGAGAGGCTCGAAGAGATTACCAATTTTTGACTAGGAAACTGTTTGACAAAGGAGTGAATTTCAGATGGTTGGTCCCAGAAGGGATATTAATTTTCTGGGATTCGAAAAGATATAGACTGGATACCCCGCTCAAAGGAGCAGAATTTTTCAACGATCACAGAACCTTTCTGGAAAAAGGCGATTCCGAACCTAAGAAGCAAGAGGAAACGAGTGCTGCAGGAGTGTCTAAACAAGTTGAGGAGGAAGAACCTAAAAAGACCCATTCAGAGGAAGGAGCAAGACCGAGAGACCAGAGGCAGATAACTTCCCCTAGAACAGGGCTTTTCAACCGGTGGTACGCGTACCACTTGTGGTACATTAATGAGTGGCAGGTGGTACGCAGCCCTGCCTAGCCAAGTGTAGTGGGGAAGGGAAAGAGCCAGCACAGACAAAGACTTACAGTGAGAGAGTCCTCTGGAGCTGCAAAGGCCCCAGGCTCACTGCAAGGGATTTTGAAGTATTTTTCTCCTGAATGGATTTTGCCTATAGCATTCCTTTACTTATGAATGGAGCCATTTGGGAAGGCTGCCTTAGCCGGCAGCCAGTACTTACATTTTTTTTTCTTCCTTAAGTGCCGGCTGCACTCCTTAACTTTCTTTTCTAGCCAGTAGCTAATTCTTAAAGGGGAATGTGCCTTTTTAAGCTAGTTCACTCAGCAGCTTGTCTTTTCTGTCTCTGGAGGCCTTTCCTTGTTTGATCAATATATGGAAGAGGGAAAATATGGGGGGTGGGGTTCAAATTCTTCCTTCAGAAGGAGGTGGGCATGAGAAAGAGGGAGGGAGGGAAGGAAGTCCCACCTTAGCACTTGGCCACCAGCAGCCCTGCCATTTACTTTACTTGTCAAAAGGTTGCAGAAGGGGATCACATGACCCTGGGACACTGTGACCATCATAAATATGAATCAGTTGCCAAGCATCCAAATATAAATCACATGACCCTGGGCATGCTGCAATGGTCATAAGTGTGAAAAATGGCCATAAGTCATTTCAGTGCAATTGCAACTTTGAACATGTTTTTTTTTTGGGTCATCAAGTTTTTGACACCTTGCTAGGTGGTACTCGAATATTGCCATATCCTAAAAGTGGTACAATCGGTAAAAAGGTTGAAAAGCCCTAGAAGACTGAGATCCAGATCTAACTGAAGCCATGGAGGAGGTTGGAATTTTATCAATAAATATAAACGGATTGAATTCTCCCGCAAAAAGAAGAAAAACCTTTACTAGACTACAAAAGTTAAAAATGGACATAATTTTGGACACACATTAAGAGACAACACTCCAGAATTTTAGAACAACCGAAAATGGGTAAGCTTTATTTCTCCCTTGCACTTCAAAAGAAAAGAGGTATAGCCCTTTATATAAAAGAAAAGATGAATCCAAAACAAGTTTATGCAGATGAAGAAGGGAGAATATTAATGGTGGAAATTATGGCAAACCAAAAACAGATATTGATGGTTGCAATTTATGCACCTAATGACAAGCAAGACCAGTTTTTTCATCAATTACACAATAAAATAGTGGAATCAAATTACCAAAATGTTTGTATATTAGGAGACTTTAATGCAATAGTTGACGCAACCCAGGACTATAAAAGCCATAAACAAGGAAGAAAAGGGGGAAATACCCTACCTAAGGCCTTTTTAAAAATGAAAGAAAAATTGTCTATTCAAGATATATGGAGAGAGAGGAATCCAGAAAAATCACAATATACGTTTTATTCAAATAGGCACAAATCTTGGTCTAGAATCGATATGATATGGACATCTTATGACTTGAAAACGATGATACAAGAGGTCGAGATAGAAACTAATATCTGAGCAGATCATAACCCAATTAAAATGACCTGGAAAGGATTTAGGAAAAAATTAAGATGGTCGCTGAATAAATCTATAATGAAAGAAAAAGAATTTTTACAATTTGCGACAAGGGAAATGGATTTTTTCTTCAAAATAAACAAGAAAGAAGAAACCTCCCTTCAAAATGTGTGGGATACAGCTAAAGCATATTTTAGAGGCTTGGCCATACCTTCTGTTGCTAAAAAGAATAAAGAAAAGAAACAATTACAGCTAAACCTGAAAGAAGAACTTAATAAAATAGAACTTGAGTTACAAATTGACCCACAAAAGAAGGTTTTGAAGAAACAAGTGGAAATAATAAAACACAAATTAAATCTAACTGAGATGGAAATAATGGCACAGCAGATTAAATGATCTAAACAGAACTTTTTTGAAAATGCTAATAAACCGGGAAGATGGCTAGCATACAGATTGAAGAAAGAAAAAGAAAAAAGACTGATAAATAAGCTACAAGACTCAAAGGGAGAGTTACACTTTCACAATGATGCAATGAAAAAAATTATTAAGGCTTATTACGAGACACTTTACAAGGCAGAGGTGGTCTCTAAAGAAGGAATACAGGCATATTTGAAAGAAACTGACTTGCCAAAAGTCCCGGAGAACATCCGAAACATATTAAATGGGAAAATAACAACGATGGAGATTATAGAAGCCATAAAAAGGCAAAAGAAAGATAAGACCCCGGGCCCTGATGGACTTCCTGCAGAATTTTATGTAGCATTACAAAATATATTAAGCCCGATTTTGAAGGAACTGTGTAATGGAATCTTTTTAGAGACAAAAATACCAAACTCGTGGACCGAAGCTAATATCACCCTGATACCTAAAGAAGACATGGATTCCACACAAATAAAAAATTACAGACCAATATCGTTACTAAATGTGGATTATAAATTTTTTGCTTCGATTATGGCAGAAAGAATGAAGAAATTCCTGATTGAATTTATCCATACAGACCAAAATGGTTTCTTACCTAAAAGACAGATAAAAAAATAATTTAAGGATCATCTTAAATGTTTTGGAATACTATGAAAACCATCCAGGGAAACAGATGGCACTGATATTTCTTGATGCGCAAAAAGCCTTTGACAACTTAAATTGGCAATTTATGTTTCAACAGTTGATGGAAATGGACTTTGGCAATAATTTTATAAACGCAATTCGAGCAATCTACAACAAACAAACAGCCAGGATACTTCTAAATGGAGATTACACGGAAAGTTTTGAGATTAAAAAAGGTACAAGACAGGGATGTCCATTATCCCCCTTGTTATTTATCCTCACATTGGAAGTTTTGACTAGAAATATTAGGCAGGATACGGAAATTAAAGGATTGGAGATAAAAGAGCAGAAATATAAATTACAAGCCTTTGCAGACGACTTGGTTTTTATTTTGGAGGAGCCACTAGAAACAACTACTAAACTCTTGCAGAAAATAGAAAAATTTGGAGAAGTGGCCGGCTTGAAAATAAATAGAGAAAAGACTAAGGTATTAACAAAAAACCTAACAGACAAACAGAAAACCCAATTTACAAAAAAGACAAATTTGCAAATAGTTAAAAAAGTCAAATACCTAGGTATCCATCTAACATCAAGATGCACAACACTAAAAGAAGATAATTATGAAAGACTACTGAAACAAATAAAATTAGATTTGGAAAGGTGTAAAAATCTTCAATTGTCATTGTTAGGAAGAATAGCGACAGTAAAGATGAGTGTCCTACCGAAATTACTTTTTCTATTTCAAACAGTTCCTGTAAAACTGAGAAAGATATTTTTCGACGATTTAAATGCAACAATATTGAAATTCATATGGCAAGGGAAAAAAGCACGGATTAAAGCTAAAATGTTACAAGAAGCTAAAGATAGTGGAGGTTTTGGACTCTCGGATTGGAGACTCTATTACCAAGCATCTATTCTACTATGGCTCAAAGAATGGATAATGTTGAGGAATAAAAGACTTCTCTATCTAGAGGGGCATGATCTACAATTGGGTTGGCATGCTTTCCTGTGGTATGGGAAAAATAAACCATGCTATAAGGAATGTACTCTTTTTAGAATGGGAGAGAACTAAGCAAAAAATCTATACTAAGATACCAGAGTGGCTGTCAACAATGGAAGCTTTTGCTTACCCAAATTTAATTAATTACAACAAACTTGTTACTTATAAAGACATTCTGGATAAGGATGGAAAACTTAAAGACAGGCAAGATTTATGACAACAAGGTATTGATTTAGCATGGTGGCCTTATTTGCAAATCCAAACAAGATACAAGAAAGATGTAAGACAATGGGATTCTATAAAGAGCAGACACAACTTGATCAAATACTTTTGAAAACAGACGAAAATTTGATTAAGAAACTTTACAAATTTCTACTAAATTGGAAGATGGAAGAAGAACAAGTAAAAGATTTCCGGTTCCAGTCGCAGCGCCAGCGGTCATGCAAAGAGTATGTTCTCTTTGCCGGCCGGTTTCCCCCCGCTGGTAGACCCTGGACAGGGTCGAAAGTCGCCCCGGAGAGGCGACCACCGTGGAGGAGGGCACTCGTTGATTGCGGAGGGAGCAGCAGCTCCCTCCGCGATCCGAGCAATCACCTTTGGGCCGACGGGGAAAAGATCGGCCAGTAACATGGCCGATCACTTAGCTGCTCCAGCCGAAAGTCACAGCAACATCTAAGCAAAAAGAACCACCGTGGAAGATCCGGGTGAGACCTTTCCTTCCCTCTTGATATCTTATTCACTTCCCTGTGAAAAGCTTTTAGAAATTATTTCCCTCCCTTGAGAAAGCAGCGTTTGAATACTCGGGGAAACGAGCTTTGGGGAAAAAAACAAACTAATTTTTATTGTTTATTTGAGCTGTTGGAATTCGGGAGATCCTGAAAAAAAAAAAGAAGAAAAAATCCTTACTGTGACTCTCTTTCTCTGCTTGCTTGTTTTCAGCTTAAGTGGAAACCTTTAGGGAGGGGGGTGGAGTGTTTTTCTTCTTCCCCCCCCTTCTGAACAGTTTTATCTACTTTAAAAAGAAAAAAAAACTCTATGGCTTTCTGGGCGGATTCATGTGGATTGTATGGTTACAATGTATCTCTGAACTTGGCGTGAAGCCCAGACAGCACTATTGTAACAATGTAACCATTTTGAACTTCTACTCCCTGCACTTGGCGTGACGCCCAGACACTTGTATCTCTTTTGGAACTTGCTCAAGTTTCTACCTGTTGTTTTTGACTTTATAACACAAAATATACTTCCCTGAAAAATGGATTTTTTCGCTTTAGGATTACAATATAATAATTGAGACATCCTCTTCTATTATTTCTTTGGATTATAAATTAGATATTCATAACATTGATTGGGACTTTTGCTGTTTTTATTTTTGTACTTGTTTTTTCCTATTTCTGTTTGGATCTTATATTTTATAATATTGCAATTCAGCTTTTAAGCTGAAATTTCACTAAAAAAACAAAGAATGGAATCCCACTCACAGCTTAACTATGGACTTATACTAGAAAAAATCTTGGAAACGAAAGAGGAATTAAAAGAACATTTTAGAATGCTCAGGAAAAGGGATGTTCCAGAGTTAAAAACTGAATTTCAACTTTTGACTGGACATGACACACAACCAGATTTACAACTTAACGATATGGAGGAAATATATTTACAATCTATTGAAGAGGAAGATGCTACATCTTATATGCAAATGACGGAGACTTTGGATGACCAAAGGCAGAATTCAATTAAAACATCTATAATCCTAAAAGCAACAGGAATAGACTTTCAAATACGAGACATTAAAAATGCTGACAATATGAACAAGCAACGAATAATCACCATACTGATTAAGACTGAGTACATAGTGCAGACAACATTGGAAAAAAGAGAAGAAGACTACGATTGGATTCAATTGTGGAAAAATGTGTATTGCCAAACACTAAGATGGGAGGAACTAGAGGCCTTATTGTGGAAACCTGCTTGGCACAAAAAGAAAGCTAGAATTAGGTTTAAAAGTGAGAGTAAAAATTTTATCTGACGGGTAAAAATGGCTTTTAGAGACTTTGACTGAGCTAATATGTTTGAGATTTCTAAGGTTTAAGACTTTGATCTGAGTAAATATTGATGTAAATTATTGATTTGATTATGGTCTGGAATGGCAATATGGAAAATTGGAAAATCTAAAATTAAAGGAGTTGGACTGAGATTGGTGAAACATTTAAGTATGATTTATAAAAATATTTGATAGAGTACAGGAAATAGAATATAGTTGAGAAATATTAATATATATATATATATATATATATATGTAGGTCTTTGGTAATTCGGGTTTTCTCCCGCGTAAAATTGGAAGTGTCTTGGCGATGTTTTGACGAAGTCTCATTCGTCATCTTCAGGCTGGTGTCTCTTCGGCCTCGTGCTTCTAGGAGCAATGTGTGATCGCAGCTGTTTCTTCCTTTTAACTGCCAGTGGGGGTATGAACTGATTGGGTGGGAGCTTGGCTGTGTTCTGATTGGGTGGAGGTGTGTTCTGATTGGTTAGGGGCTTGGCTGTGCTCTGATTGGATGGGGGGTTGGCTGTGCTGTGATTGGCTGGGGGTGTGTTCTGTTTGGATGGGGGCTTTGTTGTGCTCGGATTAGTCTGAGTTGCAGCGGGATTTGAGATGGAGAGCTGCATTGCTGTTGTTTGGCTTCGCGTTCGTGGTCGTGCCATATCATCAAGGTGGGTGTCAGTTTGCTTCATATATGGATTGGAGGGGTTTGAAATGGCTAATGATGCAGCTGTGGTCTGGTTTCTGGTTTGTGGTCGTGCCTCATCATCGGTGTGGGTTTGGGTTTGCTTTTTGCGTGGATGTGTGGTGGTGACATCCTGTGTGGTTTTCGTGAGTGTGGGTCTAGTGTCATTCTTTGTGTTAGGGACTCGTTTGTCAATAACGGTGGGTTTCCAAATGGCTGGTAGGCGGGAGGTATCATCTCGTTTATTCATGCTGTGTGGGCGTTTTTCTATCTCAATGGCTTCTCTGATTATTCTGTTGTTAAAGTGTTCAGTTTTGGCGATAGTTCTGGTATTTTTAAAGTCAATTTTATGTCCTGTGGCTTTAAGGTGTTGGACCAGGGAAGAAGTTGGTTCCTCTTTTCTGACTGAGTTCTTGTGTTCTTCAATGCGTGCACTTATTCTTCTGTTGGTTTGTCCGATGTATGTGGTGGGGCAGGCGGTGCATGGGATTTCATATACTCCTTGATTTTCTAACTCAATTTTGTCTTTGGGGTTTCTTAGGATGGTGGATATTTTTCGGTTTGTGCAGAATGCTGTCTTGATGTTGTGTTTGTGGAGGATCTTGCTGATTCTGTCTGTGGTGCCTTTTATGTATGGGAGGAGGGCTTTGCCGTTTTCTTGTTCTCTGTCTTGGATTTTAGTGGGGGTTTCTTTTTGGATTAGGTTGGTAATCTTATTTCTTTGGAATCCGTTGGATGTTAGTACGTTAGTGAGAGTGTGTAGTTCGGTTTTTAGGTGTTGTTCGTCAGCTAAGCGTTTTGTTCTCGAGATGAGTGTCTTGGCTACGGAGTTGATCTGTGCTGGGTGGTGGTGTGAGAGTGCGTGCAGATAGCGGTTTGTGTGTGTTTTCTTCTGGTAGATGGTGTGTCCTAGGGAGCCATTGGATTTCTTGTAAACTAAGACATCCAGGAAGGGAAGTTGGTTGTTAGTTTCTGTTTCCATGGTGAACTGTATTTTGGGGTGTAGGCTGTTGAGGTGTGTGAGGAAGTTGTCTAGTTTTTCTTTCCCATGTGGCCAGATTATGAAGGTGTCGTCTACGTATCTGAGCCAGAGTTTGGGTTTGTGATCAGATTTTTCTAGAGCTTGGGTTTCAAAGTGTTCCATGTAGAGGTTTGCAATGACAGGTGAGAGGGGTGATCCCATGGGTGCTCCTTCTATTTGTTTGTATTTTTGTCCGTTGTAGATGAAGTATGTGTTGGATAGGCAATGGTTGGTCAGATCTAGGATGTGCTTGGGGGGGTTATATTTGTTTTGGATAGCTGTCAAGGCTTCTTTGATTGGCACTTGGGTGAAGAGGGAAATGACATCAAAGCTCACGAGTAGGTCGCTGGGCTGTAAGTTTTGTTTCTTTATGATCTCTATGAATTGGAATGAGTTTTTTATGTGTGAGGTGATGGATTCTGCATAGGGCTGTAGTTGTTTGGCGAGAAATTTGGCTAGGTTTTGTAGAGGTGAGCCTATGGAGCTGACTATGGGTCTAAGTGGGGTTCCTTCTTTGTGTATCTTGGGGAGACCATAGAGCTTAGGGCATCTGGATGATTTTTCTCTGGGAATGATTCTTTGCTGGATCTCTTCGCTGATGGGGGAGGCTTTTATTTTGGATCTAGTGGTTTTTTCCAGGTAGGTGGTGGGATCTGTGATTAGGGGTTTGTATGTGGAGTCCTGGAGCAGGTTGGTTAATTTGGTTTGGTAGTCAGATGTGTTCATAACCACCGTGGCGTTGCCCTTGTCTGCTGGTAGGATTATTATGCTGGTGTCTTCTTTCAGGTTAAGTAGTGCTGTCTGTTCCTCTTTGTGTAAGTTGCTTTTGGGTGGCTTGCTGGTGCAGAGGATGTTGGAGATTTTGAGTCTGATTCTGTTAGCGTCGTCGGGGTTGATTTTGGTCAGGCTGGTTTCAACTCCGCATATAATGGTTTCCGTGGGGATGTGTTTGGGAGCGACTGCAAAGTTGAATCCTTTGGAAAGGACATTGGTTTCGGCTTTGGTGAGGATCCTATCTGAGATGTTATGCACTGTTTGTTTCATGTGTGGCTGTGAGGGAGGAGGGGTTTGTTTCTGGCATTCTTGTAGTCTTCGGAATTTGTTGGTGTGTGTGTCTGTCTTGAGGGTGGTCTGTGTTTCGGCTCTCCAGATGGCGAGTTGTTTGGATTTGTCCCAAAGTGCGGGGTGGATCTTGTTGCTGAGTTTGAGGTGAAGTGTGAGGAGATCTTTGTTGATTCGGTCTAGGAGGAATCTTTTTGTGTGAAATTCATTTCTGATTAGGGCCAATTCTGTTCTTTTCAGGATGCGTTTGGTGGCTGCATATATATATATATGCAGAATTGAGTTAGAAAATCAAGGCGTATATGAAATCCCATGCACCGCCTGCCCCACCACATACATCGGACAAACCAACAGAAGAATAAGCGCACGCATTGAAGAACACAAGAACTCAGTCAGAAAAGAGGAACCAACTTCCTCCCTGGTCCAACACCTCAAAGCCACAGGACATAAAATTGACTTTAAAAATACCAGAACTATTGCCAAAACTGAACACTTTAACAACAGAATAATCAGAGAAGCCATCGAGATAGAAAAACGCCCACACAGCATGAATAAACGAGATGATACCTCCCGCCTACCAGCCATTTGGAAACCCAGCCTTATTGACAGACGAATCCCTAGCACAAGGAGCGACACTGGACCCACACTCACGAAGACCACACATGATGTCACCACCACACATCCACGCAAAAAGCAGACTCAAACCCGCACCGATGATGAGGCACGACCGCGGACCAGAAACCAGACCACAGCTGCATCATTGGCCATTTTAAACCCCTCCATTCCATACGTGAAGCAAACTGACACCCACCTTGAAGATGTGGCACGACCACGAACGCGAAGCCAAACTACAGCAATGCAGCTCTCCATCTCAAATTCCCCTGCAACTCAGACTAATCCTAGCACAACAGGGCCCCCACCCAAGCAGAGCACACCCCCATCCAATCAGAGCACAGCCAACCCCCCATCCAATCAGAGCACAGCCAAGCCCCTAACCAATCAGAACACACCTCCACCCAATCAGAACACAGCCAAGCTCCCATCCAATCAGTTCATACCTCCACTGGCAGTTAAAAGGAAGAAACAGCTGCGATCACACATTGCTCCTAGAAGCACGAAGCCGAAGACACCAGCCTGAAGAACTATAAGTCTATTTTAGAAATAATTATTGTTTTATTATTTTAGGCTAAAATGTAAAATGGTTTTAAAATACTTAAAGTCATGTTTATCTATAAAATATGTATGTGAAACAGAATAGAATAAGAGAGAATTTAACAGAGAAGTATAAATTGAATAATTGGAATAATATGTATATCTTAGAAACAATTTATATTATATGGGTACCCGAATTGTATACTATATGTTTATATAAGGCCAAATTGGAATATGTTAATTGTAAATTAGTTAAGCCTGAAAACGGGTGGAAATATTATTGATAGTTTGTGTTGTTGTTTTTTTGTTTCTTTTTTTTTCTTTTCTTGATTGATAAAATAGAGAGGGAACTTTTAAAGAAGTAATTTAAATTGTTTATGTATGATTAGATTTTTTACTTTGTTTCATGGAGTGCCCTATCTCCACGATGAGTCTTAAGCACTTGGTTGTAAAACAAAAAAATTCAATAAAACTTGTTTTTTTTTTAAAAAAGAAAAGAAACGTTATAGATTTCTCCTAAAATGGAAGATGGAAGAAGAACAAGTTAAAGAAACAATGATAGTATGGGCAAAAGTTTTTGGATATTCTATAGACTTAGAAGATTGGCAAAAGCTATGGGACAGGAATATCAAACTTACTAAAGCAGCTTCATATAAAGAAAATTTATATAAAATGTTTTATAGATGGCACATGACACCAGTAAGATTAGCGAAAATGTTTTAAAATGTTTCGAATAATTGTTGGAAATGTAAACAAAAGCCAGGTACCTATTATCATATTTGGTGGGTATGTCCTAGTGCGAAAAAAATTTGGTCCAAGATTCATATATGGGTGGAAAAGACGACTAAAATGCAGATAGAATTTAAGCCAGAACTGTTTTTGTTGGGAATATTAGGAGTAAATTACGGGAAAGAGAACGAGTACTTAAGATTACATGTATTGACAGCTGCGAGAATAGCATTTGCTCAGTATTGGAAAAATGAAAATACACCGTCTGACGAGATTATAATTAGGAAAATCTTAGAATGTGCAGAAATGGACAGACTAACCTTAGAACTTAAAGAGAAAGAAGACTCAGTCTATTTTAGACTTCCGGTTTGCCAGGCAGCTGCCATGGACGGCTGGGAGACTTGCTCTCTCTCCCCTGTTCAGTTTCGCATTGCTGGGGGGTCCTGAAAAGGGCCGAAAGTCGCCCCGAAGAGGCGACCAGCAAGGAGGGGCTTTCGCTGGATCGCGGGAAAGCAGCAACTCTCCCATTAGAGCAGGCAATCCCTCCAAACCGGCGGACGAAAGGACCGGCCATAGAGATATGGCTCGTCCCTAGGCTGCTAACAGCCGAAGTCACACTCACCATCTAGCAACTTCAAAGCAGCGTGGGAAGGACTGGGTGAGAACTACCTCTCTTACATCCTAATTACTTAATTACCTGCGTAAGCTGCTAAAGTACTTTCCCCCCTGTGGAGAGGGAAGGGGGATTTTAGCCCTCCCTCCAGAAACTGGTAATTGAATACACAGGGGAGCTTTTTTTAAAAAAATGTTGAAAAAATAAATGGATCCCAATTGGAACTTTATTTCCTAAAGCTTGTGGATTAAAAGATTTTTGATTATCTACTTTTTACTTTTAATTTTTATTCGAAAGAAGACTCAGTCTATTTTAAAACATGGGAAAATTTTTACTAATGGTTAGCAAAACGAAACAGCGAGTAATAATGGTGAAATTTAATAAGATGAATGATATTTACTGATTAATTGATACTCTTTATGATTACTGTTAGTTCTATCGATTATAGCTATTTACTATCATATTAACTATTGTTATTGAATATTTGTATCGGACAACAGTCTGCTTGCTAAAGCGTGAAAATGTTACTGGGGGCAACCCCATTTTTGTACCTACCCCTATCCTAACCCTATCCCTGAACCTTACCCTCAACCCCGATACCTATATTGATCCTATCCCTTCCTTATTTTGAAAAAAAATAATAAAATATTGTTAAAAAAAAATGTTTATATTAAAAAATCAATAAAATATATTTTTTTAAAAAAGAACATAGGATATCTTTTATCAATGGTTAGAAAAACGAGGTAGAGAGAAAGGAATTTAACATGTATTAGTAAGTTAAATGTTGGAACCTGTGTCTGCTTTTTGAAGACCAAGCGTTACCACCCAGTGGTATCTACAGTACTGGATTTATCTGGTACCACATCATTTTCTGAACCTTTTGCTAATTTCACACCCAGGAAGCATACGTACGACCACTGACTCATCATTCACAGCATTTTGCTAAAACTTTGTTGTGGGAAACTCAGCATTTTCCCTGATGTGAAGGCCACATTGACTTCATCTCCTCCTCCACAATGATTCAGAGACCCTCAATTGATGAGAGAACTATCATCTATATTGGGGAGGCATGGAAATGTGTATATGTGTATGTTCCTGCATTTGTAGCTTTCTGTGTTGGGGTGTGGATAGGAAACCATAGGCTTCTTGATTTTTTGACCCATTTACATTTGCCCTTAGTGCCAGTGCTAATTTATGCTGTATGTAAGTGGTGGCAGTTATTCTTGTTTTGTGTGAATTCCAGGTTTACAGCTGGAATATAGAGGTGCTTATCTTGAAAACGGCCAGAGGAGGGGTGATCCCAAGAAAATAATTTCAATATGAGATGGGCGGCAAATAAATTTAATAAATTAATAAATTAAAAAACAATGCTTAGCATTCAAAGGTCAAAGACAGCCTTGGGGCCATAGAATAGGATCTTCCAATTAGGTAGTGTCTTAACTGAGATGTCATGTGACATTTTTATTGTCTTATTATCATTACATAGCTCCTTTTCTTCCTGAATACTCAAGGTAGTGCATAAGAGAAAGGTAGACTCCTTTCATTTTTGATTCAAAACAATCAGAGTTCTTTATGCAAACAGCATGGTTGCATAAAGAACTCTCTGGCAAACTGAAAGACAAAAAAGGATAAGTATAAAAAATGGAAAGAGGGTCACATAACTAAGGCAGAATAACAGAATATAGCCCAAATCTGCAAAGATGAAGTCAGGAAAGCTAAGGCTCAGAATGAACTAAGACTTGCAACAAATGTAAAAAAACAATAAAAAAGCTTCTTTCAACATATAAAAAACAAGAAAAAAGTCAAGGAAACAATCGGTCCACTAATTCAGGGCTTTTCAACAGGTGGTACCCACCATGAGCAACCTGGCCAAGGAGAGCGAGCACAGCAGCAGCAGTCTTAAGTGCAGCAGGGTGCCCTCTCGGGGGAGTGGGGCTGCACTGGGTTGGGCTGCAGGGTCCTGGTGCCTCGGGAGCTTGAGGGCCGGGCTGGGCGCTTGCCCTCTGCTGCCCAGGGTTCTAGGCAGCCCGTGCCACCATCCGGGAGTCCCCCACATGGCCCAAGAGGGACGACGAGGCTTCTCTGGTGGACCAATCCCCGGCGCCCACCCCAGTCCCACCCCCCTCCACCGGAGACCCCCGGATCCCCTCACAGGTGTCAAAAAGATGACAAGAAAAGGAAAAAAGTGATAAAGTACAGGTAGTCCTCGACTTGCTTCCCCGAGGGGGCACCCGGCTGTGCTTACCTCCTCCTCAAGACTGCTGCTGCTGTGCTCGCTCTCCTTGGCCAGGTTGCTCATGGTGGGTGCAGGAGGGCAAAGTGCATGGGTCAGAGGGAGGCCCACTCCCTCTCCATGAGAGGAGACCTGGCTTTGTAACCAAAGCATCCTTAGCTGTAGGATGGGAGACCACCAGGATAGGCCAGGAGGAGGGGGCAAGGGGATGGCAAAAGGGCAGCAGGGCAGGACTAGGGCAGGACTTCCCTCAGACCCTCCCTCCCTCTCATTCCAATATCCTTCCTTCCTTCCTTCCTCCATCCCTACCCTCCTTCCTCCCCTGCCTCCCTCCTTCTCGTTCCCATCTCCTTCCTTCTTTCCTTCCTTCCTTTTTCCCTCCCTCCCTCCTTCTCATTCCCATCTCCTTCCTTCCTTCCTTCCTTCCTTCCTTCCTTCCTTCCTTCCTTTCCTTCCTTCCTTCCTTCCCTTCCTTCCTTCCTTCCTTCCTTCCTTCCTTCCTTCCCTTCCTTCCTTCCTTCCTTCCTCTGTGCCTCACCTCCAGCCGATGGTGCCTTTCTTCATTCCTCATGGAGGGTGACCCCTCCCCAACTGCATTGCTTGCCTGTTTCTCGCTGCCACTTGTGTGTGTGCCCAGCACTGATGGCTGCTATGAAGTTGTAGATCGGCTCCCGGCTGGCCTGTTTTATCTCCTCTCCTCTATCCTCCCCTCCTCCTTCTTCTCTCTTCGATGCAGCTCCAGCTGACTTCCCAAGGCTGCATCTTTTTTCTCTCCCTCTCCCACCAAAACTGCCTCCTTTTATAGCCTCTCCTGTCTCCGCCCTCCTCCTCCTTTCTCTTCCAGGTGTGCCGGATGTGCCGATCCTGGGGCCTTTGTCTCGCCCCAGCAGCCCTGCAGCTCCTGATGACTCTCATGGCAAGTCCTGCGCTGCGCCGCTTTAGCTCCCTCCCTCCCCCCGCTACACTTGGCTAGGCTAGGCAGGGTCACATACCACCTGCCAGGTGCCAATGTACACGTACCACCTGTTGAAAAGCCCTGGCCTGGGGTAATTCAGTGAGCTCCATGATTAATTGGGGTATGGAATCCAGTTCTTCAGTGTTTCGTCAGTGTATCTTGAATATTATACTACATGAGGTCTTTGAGTACAGAACAGATTTTAATTCAAATTAGTTATCTTTTAATATCATCTGAAGCTTTGATAGACCTTGGTCAATTCCCGAGGCTGTGTTATTCTGACTCCTGGAGAAAGACTCTGTGATTGGCTGTCAGGCAATATGAAGCCTCTGCATTGGCCATCCATAAGTATAAACGAAGAATCTGAAGGCATATTTTTCTTGCTGTGCCTCATCTGTCTCCAAATGTCTTAAAAGATCTTAAGACTCTAGAATATAATAAAGATCTGACTTTGGTTTTCGTCTCCCACAGCCTCTGCTTTGTCATAATATTTCTAAAAAGCTTGGCTCCTATTCCATGTACTTAGAACTCAAGAGCTGTAAATTGATGATCACCACACCCTCTTTTGATTTATATCTACTCCTTGTACCAACAGCTGTAAGTAGAGAATGAGAAGATGGAATTTACATTCCACTAAGTCAGCAGAAAAAGGCAAAAAAATTGATGGGGTATAGGTTGGGAAGTTTGAGTGAGTCTGAATCAGATCAGTATGAAATTACAGCTGGGTTCAACCCAGCATATTAACCAGGTAAGTTAAGGAAATAGCATATTTAGGAATCCATTACCCCAATCAGAAGTGGAGCATAAAGGACAGTTTTAATCCCAAAGTGGACCAAGGCAGTTGAGAAGCAAACATCATCCCCAGGTCAGCCATTTTGTGTGAAGTCATTCCCAAAAATTTGCCCTTTCGGGCAGTGATCAAGCCCTCACTAGTTACTCCTCCAAGAAAATGGGAAAGTAGAAAGTGCAAATTGGAACACTACAAAATTCACAGCCAAGGCCAGCAACATACTTTCCCTTCCAAGCCATGTCTATTGCTGCCCACATGACCAATGGAATGGAGATCTTTGGTATAATGAAGACATGCCAGTAGTCTTGTGATATTAGGGATCATAGAAGATCAGATAGGAATGGAGGAAGTGAACAGGTGTCAGATCCACCATCTTCGGCTTGGCGCCTCGCTGCTGTCCCGTCATCAAAAGACTAGGGGGGAGGGATGGGGAACAAATGGGCAATAAACCCATTTGTATGCATCTATTGTGGGCATTAGGGAGGGGGTATGACAGCTGAGGAAGAGCAGATCTACATGGAACCAGTTCATGCCAGGAATCTTCAAGGTCGTTTACTCTGAGTGTGGAAAGTTACCAGCCCAAACACCTCAGCATTCCCAAAATATCTCGGCGACATCGCAGTGGCTAGATTTGCACTGGTCATGGGGGGAGGGACAGGGAATGAAGGAAATTGCTTTGCATTGCTGCACGGGAAATTTAGATTCCACCTGATTTTACTGCAACCAACATCTCTTAGTAAAAGTACCTTTCACTTCAATCAAATGGAGTCAAGGGTTTTTCTTTCTTAAGGGATCAGACTGGGGCAGGCCTGATATTAGGCGGAATCTGCATTTTTGGTCAACCTGGAGAGGTCAACCATCATGGCTCCAGCACCAGGGGGGGCAGCTCAACTCACCCCCCCCTTGCGGAGCTAGCACTGGTGAAGAGGAGGAGTCGCAAGACGCCACCGCTGGACATGAAATTTAATGGGGACCCCCAACCCCCAAGATGGACAGTGATTAATATTTATATGTTACTTATATGTAAGGGTGTAGGTCTATACATATGTTGTATATAGTATGTTTAAATGTGTGTTATGTATGTGTACACTTTGAGAGCAAGCAACTAAATTTCATTTTTAATGTGTGCCATTGTGCCCACAGTAAAAAATGACAATAAAGGTTATCTATCTATCTAACAACTGGGGATCTTCTTGACGCAGGTTTGGACCTACATGCAGGAGTATGGTCTGGGGATAACTATGGAGGGTGCCAAAGTGAGATGTGTCACCATGGCCCTAGAAGGAGCTGCAGTGCAGTGGATGGTCACTCTCCACAACAATGATGCCCTGGAGCTGAGAAACTTCAACTGCTTCATGGGGGTGCTCTGCAAGTGGTTCGAGGACCCCCTGGCCAACTGTAAGACTAGGGATTGCATCAAAACCATCAGCCAGGGATGGAGAGAATACACCCAGGAATTTCATGACCTGGCTTGCAGGCTATAGTCTATGCATTGACTATAGAGGGCTAAATGCTGTGTGCATTGAAAATGTGTACCCATTGCCCCTAATGACGGACATGCTAGCCCACCTGATGAAAGGGAAGATTTTACTAAGCTGGACGTTTTGGAAGCATACTACCGAGTCAGAATTAAAGAGGGTGATGAGTGGAAGACCGCGTTTAACTGCCCTTTAGGATGTTTTCAATTCAGGGTCCTACCTTTTGGACTGCAAGGGCCCCCCGCTGTCTTCATGCAGCTAATAAACGAGGTGCTGCATGAGCACTTATACAAGGGGGTGTTGGTTTACCTAGATGACATCCTGATTTATATCGAAAACATGGCAGAACATGTGAAATTAGTTAGGGCAGTGCTCAAAAAACTTCGGGCCGGTCAACTACAGTATATGCCAGTGGTGGCGAACCTATGGCATGCGTGCCAGAGGTGGCACTCAGAGCCCTCTCTGTGGGCACGTGCGCCATCACCCCAGCACAGAGTTCGCCAGAGTAGGAAGCAAGCGGCGTTTGGAAGCGACGGGGCACTGAGTGAGTGAGCAAGCGAGCAAGTGGTGTTTGGAAGCGACGAGGCACTGAGTGAGCGAGCGAGCGAGTGAGCAAGTGGCATTTGGAAGCGACGGGGCACTGAGTGAGCGAGCGAGCGAGCATGTGGTGTTTGGAAGCGATGGGGCACTGAGTGAGTGAGCGAGTGAGCAAGTGGCATTTGGAAGAGATGGAGGAGTGGGGGAGAGACTGGGCGAGAGGCCTTTGAAAGCGATGGAGGAGTGAGTGGGGGAGAGACTGGGCGAGAGGCCTTTGAAAGAGACAGGGGAGTGAGTGAGAGCGAGTGGAGGCTTTTGCGAGCAAAGTGTGAGTGAGTGAGGGGGGGTTGCGAGCGAACGGTGAGAGAAAAAGGGAAAAGTGAGGGGGAGAAGGGAAAAAGAAAAGGCATTGACTTTTTTAATTTTGTGTTTTTCTAGACTCCAAGTCTTGAACACCCAAAAATTAGTACAGCAAAAAAAGCAAAAACAGATAGTGGAAGATCATTCCAAGAGGCCTGGACAGAGTCATTTGGAGTGATTGAACGCAATGGGAAAGCATTATGTATTCTGTGTAATGAAAGTGTTGTGTGTCGCACATCAGGTGTCAGACGGCACTTTGACACCAACCACAAAAGTGTTGCCAAACTTGGTGAAACTGAAAGAAAAGAGTTTCTTGAAGGGAAATTGAGGAACTATCATTCCCAGTATCTTAGTTTTTGCAACTATCAAATTTCACTGTGCATAGCAAAACACGGTAAGCCCCTCTCTGATCGGGATATTATCAAAACGGCCATGTTGTCTGGGAGTAATTTCCCTTTTTCATGATTTCCCAAACAAGGATAAAATTATTCAACGCATCTCTGAGATGCCACTTAGCAGAAATACTGTTAAAGATCGAGTCCAGCGCATGGCAAGTGATGTTAGTCAGCAGCTCACCACTGACTTACAAAAGACAGCCTGTTACTCCATGTGCTTGGATGAAACCACAGATATAAATAATCATGCAAGGCTAGCAGTAATTTTGCGTTATGCTGTTGGTGACATCATGAGAGAAGAGCTGGTGAAACTGGTGTCTTTGCCTGAAAGAACACAAGGGATAGATATCTACAATGCTGTGATGGAGGCTTTTTTGTCACAAGACAAAGGACCAGAAAAAGTGGTTTCAATTACTAGTGATGGGGCACCTTCTATGGTGGGGGCAACATCTGGTTTCATGCAATTCTTTGTTAAAGAAACAAAACATCAAGTCACTCAGTTCCATTGTATTATACATCAAGAAGCTCTTTGTGCCAGGGAAAGCAGCAAAAAAATTGACGATGTCCTCAAAGATGTCACAAAAATGGTGAATTACATCATGGCTCGTGCTCTGAATTGTCGACAGTTTCAAGCACTTCTTGAGGAGGTTCAGGCACAGTATAATTGTTTACTTATGTACAATAATGTCCGGTGGCTGAGCAGAGGATGAGTCCTGGAGAGATTTGTAGCCTGCTTGGATGAAATTAGGCTGTTTATGAATGAAAAAGGGCAGGGATATCCACAGCTCACTGATATGGCCTGGCTTACCAACCTCATGTTTTTTTTACAGATTTTACACTACACTTCAATGTACTGAACAAACAACTACAAGGTGTAGGGAAAACAGCAGAAAGGATGTTTTGTGATATCAAAACATTTGAGAGAAAACTGCAGGTTTTTGAAAGAGACCTTAAAAGTGGGCAGCTGAAATATTTTCCAAATCTAAAAATGCATTTAGAAAATTCTACAACATTTGCAGACAATCCTACAAGCCATCAGAAAATCTACAAGGAATTTTCTAGCATTGTAGCAGCTGCAAAGGTGAATTTTAGTAACAGATTTTTACAGTTCCGTAAGATGGAGACAACCCTGTGTTTTCTTACTTCTCCAGATAAAGCCAAATTTGAAGAACTTGATCTTTCCTGCTTACACTAGTTAGATTTAGGAAATCTGGAAATGGAGCTATTGGAATTTCAAGAAAGCTCTATCTGGAAAAATAAATTCTATGACCTGCGTGAAACACTTGAGAAGATAGAAGGGATGACAAAGGACAGCACAGTTAGTTCTGAAAATGAAATCCTTAAAGTGTGGAATTCTCTGCCAAATAATTTTAAGTCAATGAAAGCACTTGGGATTGCTTTCCTTACTTTATTTGGATCATCTTATGCTTGTGAGCAGCTGTTTTCAGCTTTGAATTATATCAAATCTGACACCAGAAACAGACTAACAGATGACCTGAGTGCTGCATGTGTTGCTCTCAAACTTACAAAGTATGAGCCAAGGTTAGACAAATTATAAGCATGCATACAACAGCAAAAATCACATTAATTGTTCAAAAGCATGCCAAATGCACTTTTAACTTTCAATAAAAAGTTGTTTGTATCATTGAAAGCTCTGTTATTGTGTTTTTCTTTTAAGACAAAAGATGTTAATGTAAACCCTAACCCTATCCCTAAAACCTCAATATTCAGGTTAAATTGCCATGTTGGCACTTTACGATAAATAAGTGGGTGTTGAGTTGCAGTTTGGGCACTCGGTCTCTAAAAGGTTCGCCATCACTGGTATATGCTATATGCTAAACTCTCCAAATGTGAGTTCTACCAGAGTAAGATCCACTATTTAGGCTACCGCATCTCCCACGAGGGGATAGAGATGGACCCCCAAAAGGTCCGGGCTGTACTGTACTGGGCTCCACCCTGTACCAGAAAGCAACTGCAGAGCTTTTTGGGGTTTGCAAACTTTTACTGCCAATATATCCCATCGTTTGCCCAGATCGCCCTCCCCATTACAAACTTGATAGAGACGAAAGGGGAGGGAAAGCCCAAGCCCAGCCAGCCACTGAAATGGACAATGGAATGCCAAGTAGCATTCAAGAAACTGAAATGCCTGTTTGCAGCTGAGCCAGTACTGAAACACCCAGACCCCAATGCCCCATTTATCATTCAGGTGGATGCTAGCGATGTGGCCATGGGGGCAGTGCTCTTGCAATGAAACGATCTGGATGCCTTACAACCGTGTGCATACACTTCCAAAAAACTCACCAAGACCGAACAACAGTGGGTGGTCTGGGAAAAGGAGGCTTATGCAGTGCACTGGGCACTCCTAACTTGGAGACATTTCCTGGAAGGGGGAAAAACACCTTTTGAGTTGTGGACTGATCATAAGAACTTAGAAGCCCTAAAACAGGGCTTTTCAACCTTTTCACCCATTGTACCACTTTTCAGATAAGGCAATATCCGAGTACCACCACTCACCCAGCAAGGTATCAAAAACTTGACACCCCCCCCAAAAAAGGAAAAAAAGATAAAGTACAGGTAGTCCTCGACTTACAACAATTCGCTTAGTGACAGTTTGAAGTTACAACGGCACTGAAAAAAGCGAATTATGACCATTTTCACACTTATGACTGTTGCAGCACCCCCAGGGTCATGTGATTTACATTCGGATGCTTGGCAACTGATTCATACTTATGACGTTCACAGTGTCCCAGGGTCATGTGATCAATGGCCGGGGGCGTGGCCAGCTGATCACTCAGGTTGTAGTGTGCCTGTGGGGGGGAATCCGTGGGTCTTTGGTGGAGGGGGATGGGACTGGGGTGGGTGCCTGCCTTCCTTCCCTCCCTCTCTCCCATTGTCCCTTCCTTCCTTCCTTCCTTCCTTTCCTTCACCTCCCTTTGTCCCTTCCTACTTCCCTCCTTCTCTCCCACTGTCCCTTCCTTCCTTCCTTTCCTTCACCTCCCTTTGTCCCTTCCTACTTCCCTCCCACTGTCCCTTCCTTCCTTCCTTTCCTTCACCTCCCTTTGTCCCTTCCTCCTTCCCTCCCTCTTTCCCACTGTCCCTTCCTTCCTTCCTTTCCTTCACCTCCCTTTATCCCTTCCTCCTTCCCTCCTCTTTCCCACTGTCCCTTCCTCCTTGTCCCTTTCTTCACTGTCCCTTCCTTCCTTCCTTTCCTTCACCTCCCTGTCCCTGTTCCTACCCACCTCCCTCCCACTGTTCCTTCCTTCCTTCCTTTCCTTCACCTCCTTTGTCCCTTCCTCCTTCCCTCCCTCTCCCCCACTGTCCCTTCCTTCCTTCTTTCTTCCTTTCCTTCACCTCCCTCTTTGTCCCTTCCTCCTTCCCTCCCTCTCTCCCACTGTCCCTTCCTTCCTTCTTTCTTCCTTTCCTTCACCTCCCTTTGTCCCTTCCTCCTTCCCTCCCTCTCTCCCACTGTCCTTCCTTCCTTCCTTCCTTCCCTTCCTTTCCTCCTTCACTGTCCCTTCCTTCCTTCTTCTCCCTCTTTGTCCCTTCCTCCTCCCTCCCTCCTCCCACTGTCCCCTTCCTTCTTTCCTTCCTTTCCTTCACCTCCCTCTTTGTCCCTTCCTCCTTCCCTCCCTCTCTCCCTGTCAAGCCCCCGTGGGCTTGACATGAACGGGCGGGGGAGGGGTCGAGGACGACGTGCGGGGAGGCAAAGGAGACCAGCGGCCCGCGCCGTTCTACCTGGCAGCGTGAACGTCGGCTCCGTGGGTCCCGCCGAACAGGGCGTCCCGCCGAACAGCTGATGGGCGTGAGGCCGCAGCAGGGAGCCAAGGGCCGATGGCGCGGCCTGAAGCTGAAAGGCTCTGCCTCCCGGCCGCCGAACAGCTGATGAATGCGAGGCCGGGAGACAGAGCCTTTCAGCTTCACCTTTCAGCAGGGACGCTCACGGGACTGGAAAGCTGCAGCGCTGCAGCCCCCATTGTCTTCCTTCCTTCCTTCCCTCCCTCTTTGTCCCTTCCTCCTTCCCTCCCTCCCTCAGGTTGCAGGGGGAGGAGAGCGCAGGCAGCGGAGGAGCACAGGGGGGTGGGGAAAGAGCCTTGGCTGCCGGACTCCCTCTGGTGCGTTGCGCACAGCCACAGCCGGAGAAAAGCCGGCTCATTCATTGCTGCAGCCAGCCCCGAGGAAGAGCCGGCACAACCCCCAGGCGAATCCCGCCTGGCTACATTCTTTGCGGCCGAAAGAAGGACTTTGATCCCACTTCCCCTTCGCTCCGGCCGGGTCCATGAATGCCAGATCTAACCCCAGGGCGGTTCGAAAGGCCAGCAGGCTGGCTGGGGGTTTGGGGTGGAGACATGTGAGCCTTCCTCCGTCTTCTTGAATCTGGCTTTGATCCCGCTTCCCCTTCGCTCCGGCGGGGTCCGTGAATGCCAGATTCAAGAAGATGGAGGAAGGCTCACATGTCTCCACCCCAAACCCCCAGCCAGCCTGCTGGCCTTTCGAACTGCCCTGGGGTTAGATCTGGCATTCCCCTTCGCTTCCCCTTCGCTCCGGCCGGGTCCGTGAATGCCAGATTCAAGAAGACTGCCCGCAATCTGCCCGGCCTCCCCTCTGGCCCCGGGCAGCACCTCTGCCTCGCGCACACACGCGCGCACGATCAGCCTCCGTGCTGCCAGCACCCGCAATTTGCCCGGCCTCCCCTCCGCCTGCTTTGCGCAGCTCCTCCTGCCCCCCCCCGCGCCCGCCGTTAACCTTCCCGCCGCCATGCAGGGTAAGGTTGGTGCCCCCGCCCCGCCCAGATGCCCTCACCTCCCCCAAGCATTTTTTTACTCACCTGCTTTCAGCTGCACTCCCTTTCTCCTTTTGCTTCTCTGTCTTCGTTTGCTTCTCTGCCTTTGCCACGTGCTTGTGGGTAAAAAAAAAAAGTTCCATGAGACTTTCTAACTTCTCGCGAGAAGTTAGAAAGTCTCATGGAACTTTTTTTGGTCTCACAAACACATGGCGAAGGCCGAGAAGGACAGGAGAAAGGGAGTGCAGCTGAAAGCAGGTGAGTAAAAGAAAACGCTTGGGGGAGGCGAGGGCATCTGGGTGGGGGCGGGGGGGAGGGACCCAGGCAATGCGTCACGCAGCTCCGGTGGAATCTCCCCTGAAGACTGCGTGAGGCTGCCTGCCGCCCCCAAGGCCGCCGCCAATCAGCTGGAGCTGCGCGCTTTGATCCTGGGCTCTCAGTAGGACCCAGGCAACGTGCAGTTCCAGCTGACTTGGCCACAAGCCTCTGCGGCGCTGCTGCCGCTTCACCTCATCCACTTTCACACTTTTTTTTAAAAAAAAAAAATTTCAAAAAAATTTCTTTTAATATTTTTTTTACATTTTTTTTTTACATATTTTTTCAACCCGTCCTACGCGTACCACCAGCCATGTGCTCGCGTACCACTGGTGGTACGCATACCACCGGTTGAAAAGCCCTGCCCTAAAACACCCCCAGAGGTTGTCGCCTAAGCAGGTCTGCTGGGCTCAACATTTTAACCATTTCAATTTCACCCTGTAGTACCTCCCAGGAGGAAAACATTTCCTAGCAAATGCTTTGTCCAGAATGCCACAATATAACAGTGCTAAGCCAGAAGTGATCAGACCAGTCATTCCATCCAGCCATCTTGCAGTGCCAGTAACTACCTAAGCGCAAACTAAAATGAAACCCCAGGTAGATGAGGATGTAGAAATGATCCTAAAGGCAGCACTGGATAATAAGTGGTTCCAAGCACACAAAAGTGAATGTTCGATGCAGAATGGTCTAGCCTGGGTAGGAGCCAAGTTATATGTTCCCGAAAGTCAATGATTGCTAGGGCTAAAGAAAGGCCATGACTCTAAGACTGTGGGACATTTTGGCTTTGTGAAAACCCTACACTTAAACAACAATTTTGGTGGCCATCGCTTAAAAAAGACATTGAAAGCTCTGTAGCCAGTTGCCCAGTGTGTACCTTGGCAAAGCGACGACAGGGAAAAACGCCAGGACTCCTCCAGCCAGTGGCGTAGCCAAATACCCCATGGAAGGAAATATCCATGGACTTTATAGTGGAACTCCCTGAAAGCTTGGGGAATGCAGTAATTTGGGTGATAACCAATTTCTTTTCTAAGCAAGTACAGTTTGTGCCTTGTCAAAGAATCCCTTCTGTGCACACTCTGGCTAAGTTGTTCGTGCACCATATCTATAGGCTGCATGGTGCTCCACAGCGAATAATCTCTGATTGTGGAGTGCAATTCACTTCAAAGTTCTGGCAGGAGTTTTTGAAGCTTTTGTGAACAACCCAAGGGCTTAGTTCCAGTCATCATCTGGATGTTATGGTTCCGAAGGAAGAGGCTTTTCAAAGAAACTTGAGGCATTATTTTCCTTTAAGAATCTTTTTAATGGCAACATAGCTTCGGCACATACATGAACGAAGCCAAAATCTGAACCTTCCTACTTCATCTCACAGTATCTGAGCACATTCCCCTCCCTCATTTGACAGTCATTAATCACATTCTCCAATTAGTTTAAAGTGTGAACTTTTCCTCCCGTTCCATAACGCGCTATATTTTATCTCCTCGTATTTCATCCAGCTTTGAAGATGCTCTGCTGAAATATTGTTATGGCTAACTAGTTCCCAAGCACATTCTTTCACTCCCCCCTTCCATACTATCTAATAGTGGCTCTAAGTAATACACAGGTTAAATAGTAAATGTCTGCATCCACATATAATGTCAGGCAAAAACATTCGATGTTAGCAGCATTGACATCCGGCCCCCCTTACAAAAACGACAGATCCTGTAATGTAAACAAAAACATATGTTAATGATTAGGTTTCGGTTTGTTGGGGTGTTTCGCATGAAATCTCTTGACGAGTCTGTCAGCTTTCACCTCACTTGATTTCACCCAGGTAGCTTCAGATAACGGGTACCCCTTCCATTGTACTAAGTATTGCAATTTGCCTTTAAAAATTCTAGAATCAAGAATAAGTTTCACGGCTTCCGGTTCCGGATCGCGGCACACGCAGTCGCACGGAGAGCTCCGTCTCTCCCACCGGCTGTTTTCCCTCCGCCGGTAGACCCTTAATCGGGTCGAAAGTCGCCCTGGAGGGGCGACCACCATTGAGGAGGCCCTCGTCGATGGGGGAAGGGCGGCAGCTCCTTCCTCAGTCTGAGCCAGCTCCTTAGGGCCGTCGGAGAAAAGATCGGCCAGTAAAATGGACGATCACTTTGCTGCGCCAGCCGAAAGCCAGAAGAACAACTAAGCATAAAGAACCCCCGTGGAGAATCCAGGCGAGACCTTTCCTTCCCCTTCTTTCCTTAATTACTCTCCTGTAAAAAGCTTTTGTATTTGAATTACTTCCCTGCTGTGAGAGAGCAGCGTTTGGGCACTTGGGAAAAACAGCTTTGGGAATTGAAAAAAAAACAAACAAGTTAATTTTTTGTTGACTATTCAACTCCTGGAATACTGAGGGAGCCTGAAAATATTTCTATTTTTGATTATTACTATTATAACTACGCTATTTACTATTTTGGAGAGGCCTTTCTTCTTTATTTTTTTAATGTGAAAAACAAAAAATCTATTAACTTGGAAAGAAAGACCTTATAGCCTGCTGAGGACATCTTGTGATGAAAAGTGTTACTGCAACTGTATATTTTTTTTCATTGCTGGAGGATGGCTTTAACCTTCAAAGGATGATAAGAGTAAGATAACTGAAACAGCTGGGTGGTGATTTGGTCTACTAAGAATTGGAGGTGAATATTTGTTGATTTTTACAAAATATAGCCTTCACTAAAAGATTAAAAGATCCTTTCACCACTGACATGGAGGTACTTAACACACAGCTGGATTATGAGCTTATACTGGGAAAAATCTTGGACGCCACGGAGGATATGAACTCTTACTTCCAAATTTTGACGGATCAAGTTATAGGTCGAAGAACAGTGGAGAAGGAGCAGAGTGGCGCTAAAGAGACTAGTGAGCAATATATACAACCTAAAGAGAAACCATACCTACAACTCAACTATGAAATTATACCGGGAGAAATTGTGGAAACTAAGGAACAAATCAACTTTATACAACCCCAAATACAATTTATGGAGAAGCTTGATGATCAAAGAATAACTTTAACTGAGATGCCTGAAGCATCAACACCAATAGAGACTGACACCCAGATACAAGTTATTGAAAATTGTGATAATGTGGATAAACAACTAGTAACTACAACATGGAATAAAACGGCTTCCACCATCCAAAGGCTACTAGAAGAAAGGGAAGAGAACTTTGACCAATCTGAAGCATTGAGAAATACTGACTTTCTAATATTGTGGTTTGATGATGCAGGAACTTTATTATGGAAACCGGTGTGGCACAGAAAGAAACCTAGAGTTAGATTTAAAAATGTGTTTTAAAATTTCATTTAATGGGTTAAAAAGGCTTTTGAGATTTTGACTGATTTAATAACTAACGGAGTACGTGAATTCTGTAAGAGGATATCCTTTGTAATAATATTTTGTTTTAGATATGATAATTATTTGGAGAGGTAAACTTTATCTACTGGGCTAAAAAGACTTTTTATAGACATAGATGAATTGATAGAATATATATTTAAAACAGATAGAAATGTATCTATTGGACTGATATTTTTATTTTAAATAAGATAATTATTTTGTAATAGAAGAAGAATAAGAGGGATTGGTGACAAGAGAAGAAATGGTATTAATGAAGAAAACATAAGAATGTTATTGTGGGAATAATATACTCATTTTAGATATAATTATTATGTTAAAAAGGGAAATGAAGGACACCCGAAGTGTTAATAATATGTCTATTTAAGGCTAATTGGAATATGGTAACTGTAAATTAGTAAAGCCTAAAAACAGGATTTGGATTTTTATAATTGAAATGTGATTGATGTTTGATAGGATTGTTTGAAGTTTATTTAGAAATGTATTAATTTGAATATGTAATACTATATGAGGGAATTAGAGAGGGAATTTTCAATGAATCAATTTGAGCTATATATCTGTGATTTTTCTTTTGGATGTTTGATATACCCATCTCCACGGTGTTTCCTAAACACTTTGATGTAACCTTCCCACCCCCATAAAAATCCAATAATATATATAAAAGAATAAGTTTCACTTCATAATGGGTCTGCCCTGCAACTACGAGGGGCCCAGGTGCTTTCTTTGGGGGAGGTCTTAAAGTGGAGCCCCGATAAGGTTTTAACAAGCTACTATGGAAGACAGGGTGAATGTTACCCAAAAGTCTAGGGAGTTTCAGTTTTACGGTGACCGGATTGATGACCTTTACGATAGGAAAAGGCCCTAAGAATTTTGGTCCTAACTTCTTGCTGGGTAATTTGAGGCGTAAATATTTGGTCGACAGATAAACCTTTCCCCCAACTTGGAACGTTCTTTGGGGAGCCCTCTTTTTGTCAGCTTGCTTTTTATAGGTTTCAAAAGTCTTTTTTAAAGCAGTTTTCATGTTTCTCCAAACTTCCTCCCATCTCCTCACCCATTGGTCAAGTGTCTGGGAAGCGATTGGCACTTGGGGATATTCAGGTATTGGACCGAACTCTTTGCCTGTGGCTACTCTGAAAGGTGTGTAGCTGGTGCTGCTGTGCACAGAATTGTTGTACGCCACCTCTGCAAAAGGGAGGAGGTCAGTCCAGTTCGTCTGTTGATAGGATACGTAGCATCTGAGATATTGCTCCACCATTTTGTTAGCGGATTCTGCAGCTCCATTGGTGGCCGGATGAAAAGCAGATGATAAGCCTTGAGATGATCCAATTAATTTAAGAAAACCTCTCCAAAACTTTGCTGTGAACTGCACCCCCCTGTCTGAGATTATTCACCTAGGGGCACCGTGCAGTCGGTAGATATGTTTCAGGAGCAATTTAGTCAGTCATTGGGCGGATGGGAGCCGTTTGCAGGCGATGAAATGAGCCTGCTTCGAAAACAGGTCTATTACAGTCCAGATGACAGTATTTCCTTTACTTTCAGGTAGGTCTACAATAACGTCCATAGCTATTTCTTCCCAGGGTTGGGAAGGGTCTGCCACTGGCTGCAGTAGCCCAGGGGTTTTCCCCGGGATTGTTTTCATTGTGGCACATACGGTACAACTCTTCACATAGTTTTCCACATCCCGTTTCAGTCCCGGCCACCAAAATTGCCGGCGGGTGAGATGTAGAGTTTTTAGGTATCCAAAGTGTCCAGCCTGTTTTACATCATGGCTGTGTTTGAGAGCATTAAGATGGAGGGATTCGGGCAAATACAGTTTCCCCCCCTTGTAAGCCAAACCATCCCGGCACGTCAAGGAGGTTTGATTATCTTTAAACCATTGGTTGGTGAGGAGCTCTCGTTTTATTTTCCTTGCTCCAGGGTCATCCGGATTAGGGACCCTGCGAGGCATGATTTGTGCAACAGGTTGTGGATTGGAGATAATCGCCTCATTAACTTCTTCACGTTCGCTTTTGTATCGGGGCAATCTAGATAGCGCATCAGCTAGGAATTTTTTTTCCCCTGGTATGTACTTTAGAGTAAAGTTGAAGCGGTTAAAGTACTGTGCCCACCGTACTTGGTTTGGGGACAATTTGCAGGGAGTTTTCAGTGCCTCTAGGTTTTTGTGATCTGTCCATACTTCAAATGGCACCTTGCTCCCCTCTAGGTAGTGTCGCCAGTTTAACAGCCCCCATCTAATTGCGAAGGCCTCCTTCTCCCATATTGCCCATCTCCGTTCACTTTCCGTAAATTTTTTGGAGGTGTAGGCGCAGGGTTGCAGGACTCCATTCTTATTCTTTTGAAGTAATACAGCTCCAACTGCCACATCGCTGGCGTCGGCTTGTATTACAAAGGGTTCCCCTGGGCAGGGGTGCTTTAGGACCGGTTCAGCAGCAAATAGTCTCTTTAAATTCTCAAAAGCTGTTTGACAGTTCATAGTCCATGCTAGTGGTTGGCCCGGTCGCGGCTTCCCTCCTTTTTTTCCTGTTTTGAGTAAATCTGTAAGGGGTAGGGCAATCTTGGCAAAAGAGGGGATGAATTGACGGTAGAAGTTGGCAAAACCTAGAAAGCTCTGGAGCTGTTTGCGGGTTTTGGGGGGCTGCCATTCAATTACAGTTTTCACCTTGGCTGGATCCATCTCAATGCCCTCATTGGAAATTCTGTAGCCGAGGTAATCTAATCGGGTCTGGTGAAATTCACATTTTGACAATTTGGCATAAAGCTTGGCATTCAGTAGTTTCTTTAACACTTCTCTCACCAGCTTTATGTGATCCGTCATATTCGTGCTGTATATAAGGATATCGTCAAGGTACACCAGAACCCCTTTGTACAAGTGATCATGTAGGACCTCATTAATCAACTGCATGAATACGGCTGGGGCCCCCTGTAATCCAAATGGCATGACCTTGAATTGATAGCTCCCCATGGGGCAGTTGAAGGCAGTCTTCCACTCGTCTCCCTCCTTTATTCTCACTCGGTAATATGCCTCTCTTAGGTCTAATTTAGTGAAGACACTCCCCTTAGCCAGATGAGTTAATAAGTCCTGTAGGAGGGGGAGGGGGTATTTGTTTTGCACACTTACAGCGTTGAGACCCTTATAGTCTACGCAGAGACGAAGAGACCCATCTTTTTTTTCTTTAAATAACACGGGGGCTCCCACGGTAGATTTGGCCCGTTCAATGAACCCCCTCTTTAGGTTTTTATTTACGTATTGCTGCATCTCTTCCATTTCGAGGGGGGACATAGCGTACATTCTCGGGCGTGGGAGTTTGGCTCCTGGCACCAGTTCGATAGAACAGTCATTGGGCCTGTGAGGGGGTAGGACATCGCATTCATTTTCACTAAATGCCTCTGCTAAGTCCCGGTATTCATTGGGGATGAGTGATTCGTCTGGTGACGGTGAGGCAGCTATATGTGCTCGCTCATTAGGTGGCCTAAAGTGTTCCGCAACGTCTGTTGAATCGGGGGGGGGGGGTTGGCCCTATTGGTAGCCTCACAGTTCTCATCCCTTTCTCCCACCAGATAAATGGCTTCCATTTGTCCAACCAGGCTAATCCTAGGATCACAGCCTCAGTCAGTTTTGGAGCCACCAGGAAGCGTATGAACTCCCAGTGCTCACCTATTTCTAGGCGTAGAGGCTCAGTTAGTTGCGTGACAAAAGTTCCTCCCATCAGGGAGCCATCGGCTTGCTCAAACCTCATTGGCTTGGAGAGCGATTTTGCTCGTACTCCCAATTTCATGGCAAAGGGCAAGCTAATGATACATCGGGAGCATCCAGAATCCACTAGCACTTTTAAGTCTGTCTGTGCTCCTGACTTAGGGCTGATTAGCCTTGCAGGCAGTGAAAAAGGAGGGATGGGTCGACTCACCATTGGGTCGTTCTCTCCTTCGTCATCACTGTCAAAAAAGGGTAGAGTGGGGGTGGATCCAGCTTCACTTCCGGTGTCCTCCTGTGTAGGGGAGGTAGCTTGGGCAACCAGTTGCTGTGTGATCCCGCTGGATTTTTCTCTCGATGGCTGCTGGCCAGGTCTCTTCCTCACTGCAGGTCCCGGTCTGCTCTGCTGCTGGGGGTAGGGAACCGGGCAGTTCGATGCTCGATGTCCCTGCTGTCCGCATCGGAAGCATGTGATCGGCAGACCTGCAGGTGGTCTGGGTCTTTCAGCGGTCATAGCCGTTGGGGGCTTTGGGGGGGGTGGTTGTCGTCTGGGTTGCTCTGGTCTTATCTCGGGTTCAGGTGGGGGAGGCTTCTTATAGCGGGTGAGTTGAACGTCCAGCTTCACCGCTGTCTGGTACCACTCGTGCAGTTGATCAGGTACTGCTCGAATAATGCAGGCCTGGGAGAGGTGGTCATCTAATCCCTCAATGAAGAGATGGATTAGGGATTGCTCAGGCCACCCCTCTATTCGACCGGCTACCTTGCGGAATTCGCGCACATACTCTAGAGCAGGTCTGCCAGCTTGTTTTATTTTGTGGATTTGTCCTCCTGCTCTAAGGCTAATGGAAGGGTCCTCAAATCTTTCTCTCAGCCCTAGGAGGAAGAGGTGGGGATTATCTAATTCGGGGGCTTGCTCATTATATAAATTGTTTAGCCATTCGGATGCCTCTCCCTCTAGGTTGGACGCAATCACATCAACCATGGCACCTGGGTCTGGGTAGAGATAGGCCCAGCGATTTAAATGAGAACGTACTTGGTTGAGGAAAAGAATTAGCTTCTCTGAGTCCCCATCGAAAGTTGCTCTGAAGGGTGGGCCAATTATAGGCTGTTGTGGGCCCCACTGTGGCTGTTGCTTCTGGGCCCACCCTTGTTGCTGATTTAACGGCTGCTGAGCTCTCCACTGTAGGGGTGGCGCTCCCAGTTATGGCTGGCCCCACCCTGGTTGCTGTCGTATGCCCAGGGGTCGCACGTTCGGGGCCTGCGGTCCTCCACCCTGCTGTGGTTGCAATACTGGCAGTGCTGGCCTCTCGAATCGTGGGAGGTTTTCTAAAGGTTGCTGAATAGGTGGGGGCGGTTGCTGCCTTCTCTGTTGTTGGCCTGCGGGGGGTGATGGTGCCCTCTGCTGCTGTAGGCCCCTCCATGGTTGCTGGGCCTCTCTCATTTGCGGCCCCACCTGCTGTTGCTCTCCTGGCTTTGGCACTACCCCAAGCTGCTGTAAGGCCTCTATTAGCTGGCACACGCTCAGAGGCCTTTGATCCTCCGTCTACAGGGGCTGCCAAACTCCCCATTGAGGTAGTGGGCCCAGGCTGGGTTTCCCTCTCTCTGTGGGGCTGGAGGACCTGGCAGGGGCCTCCAGGGATTGGTAAACTGTTTGGTCTGTGAGGGAGGGGCTGGGGGCCTCTCTCAGCAGGGATTGTTCCGCACCCCTCACTTCTAACGTTTCAAATTTCTCTGCCAAATTCTCCACGGACTGACTATGGGTGGCAATTGGATATCTCCACTCACCCGAGTCTTCAGCGGCAGAAGGCTTGGCAGTTCTCCACTGGTGTAGGGGATGTAATCTGTGAGAATCCCTTTGTTGTGGCTCCAACTCATCCGTCTTGGAAGTTTTTGAAGATGGAGAAGCTGTTACGAAATCTCCGGATTCCACGCTCGGTTTCTCCCAGTCTGAAGACCAGACCAGCTCTCCTAATCTCTTTGGCCTTGCTCCCAGCTGGGGGATTTGCGAGGGTTCTCTCTCTACCGGCTTGCACGCTGTTGCTCCCCTCTCTGGGGAACTTGCTGCTGCAGGGTTGCTGATCTCAGGCAATTCTTCTTCTTCCATGATGTTCCTTTCTCCTAATCTTTGTCAGTCTATCCCTTTAGTTTTAGGAATAGTGACTAGGGGTTCGGAACCCCTAATAGTCTGAAAGGTTTGTTGGATTTTGGCTTGATGTTATGGTTCCAAAGGAAGAGGCTTTTCAAAGAAACTTGAGGCATTATTTTCCTTTAAGAATCTTTTTAATGGCAACATAGCTTCGGCACATACATGAACGAAGCCAAAATCTGAACCCTCCTACTTCATCCCACAGTATCTGAGCACATTCCCCTCCCTCATTTGACAGTCATTAATCACATTCTCCAATTAGTTTAAAGTGTGAACTTTTCCTCCCGTTCCATAGCGCGCTATATATAATCTCCTCGTATTTCATCCAGCTTTGAAGATACTCTGCTGAAATATTGTTATGGCTAACTAGTTCCCAAGCACATTCTTTCACTCCCCCCTTCCATACTAACAGTGGCTCTAAGTAATACACAGGTTAAATAGTAAATGTCTGCAACCACATATAATGTCAGGCAAAAACATTCGATGTTAGCAGCATTGACACTGGAAATGAATGGAGGCTGTGAATGTACAAATGGGGTCCTAGAACAATACCTCAGATGTTATGTTAATTAGGTACCAACAGGACAATTGGACTGACCTCCTCCCATTCGCTGAAGTGGCTTAAAACAACTCCATGCATAGCAGCACTGGTTTTACCCCATTCAAAGTACAGGAGCTACAGGACAGGACTGCCCGAATTGGCCCTAGCCACTCCTCCCATTTCATCTTTTTTTTTAAACAAGTTTTATTAATTTTCCATTTTTACAAAACTTCGGGTATTAAGGAAGCAACATGGTGGTTGGGTAATACATAGTCCAATAACACGCTTATCCATACATATATCATTTTACATCATCAAAAATTTCCTCTCTGTTTCCCTTAGTTATTATACCAAATTCAAATTGATAGATTGCTAGTTATACCTCAAACATTTAAAACATTTATCAACAACTTTTAACTTATATGTCTCCAAATCCTGTTTTTAACTTTTATCTGATTTCAATTACATTATTCCAGTTGGCTTAATGTCCATAGTATTTAAGTTTCGGATAACCCACAGTTCCCTTAGTTCATTACAAAATAATTATCATGTCTAAAATACACTAATTATTTATTCAAATAAGTTCACAATCATATTCTATTTCTCATTCTAATATGATCGCTTACTCATAAAATAACCTTTATCCTCTAAATCCATCTTCTATTTTAAAATTCAAAAGTATTATTTTAGTAATTAATGTTTCCCTTGTAGATATAAATCCTAAATATTAAATCAAATAATGTCTTTTAAAATCTCCTTGTCTCATTACGTGAAATTTAAGGCTCTTCCATCAAATATCACATAAAGAAAACCATTTTTTAAGTCTAACTCTGGCCTTCCTTTTGTGCCAAACTGGTTTCCATAAAAGAGCTTTTAAATCCTCGGGTGGATCTCCCTTCATTCCTGCATATATCATTTGAATCAAGGGAGACCATCCAATCATCAGCCTATCAAGGAAGTTAGTCCCTTCACAATCGTTAAATTGTTGGCCAAATGGTTTAAATCTCCATATTTGACTTAATATATTTGTCATGCGTTCAGGCTGGTCTTCTTCTTCTTCTTCTGGTTTCAGCTGGTTTAGATGAAAAGTCATGTTCAGTGTTGTAATTGTTTTTGGGTCATCTGGATTGTCTAGATTCTCAATATATTGTGTATGTAAGTCCTCCACAAGTTCCATCTTAGTATTGCTTTCTTCAGTTTCTATTGCTGTTGTGGTTATAGAATCTTTAAATGAGGTCAAAGTTTGGATGTCGGAGTTCTGAGTAAATTGTAGCTGGCGGTCTTTAAAATCCACTTTGTTATTAATTCCTTCTTCTTCTGTTACTTTTTGGGTTGTAGATTCATCTATTGAGGTTAAAGCTGCGTTTTGTAGTTTTAAGGTGGCACGTATATCTTTAGTTCTAGAATTCGTTAGCTCAGTAGCTTCTAAGATTTTTTCAAGTATAAGTTTGAAATTGAACTGTGGGTGGTGTTCCTCCATTTCTGTAATGTTTACGAATAGTCCTTTAGTGGAGGCTATTTTTAATAAAAGTCAATAACTGTCCACCTCCACTATAAAGAGTTATTTTCACCACCCAGCTGTTTCAAGTTCTTATCTTTTTGTTAATGTCAAGGACGCATTTTAATCTCAGAAGTCTCTCAGTCAGAAAAAAAATTTTTTTTTCACTTGCTGTACCAGATTTCACCACAAGATGTCCCCAGTAACATACAGAATGGAGCTTTATCCGGTTCAGAGAAGGAAAAAAAGAAATTTCCCTTTTTTTTTCCAACTTAGCAAAGAAGTAAAACAATAAGTTTTTGTAGAAATGCAGAACTTTTAGGGAGCCCAGGTAACCAGAGATTACAAATCCAGGTATGTGGTCATTTAATCTTGTTGTCCTTTTTTTTTTTTTTTGTTTGTTGGCTTTATTTTCCCAGAGTAAGCAAAAGCCGAAGAATTAAGCTGGGGGAAGAGGGTATTTCCAAGGGTTTTT